>JAFVLL020033912.1:97232-103037 GCA_021397915.2 Tor tambroides | reverse complement strand
TTAATAGTTAGTAAGGTAGTTGTTAAGTTTAGGTATTGGGTAGGATTAGGGATGTAGAATAAGGTCATGTAGAATAAGGCATTAATATGTGCTTACTTACTACTAATAAATGGCTAATATTCTAGTAATATGCATGCTAATAAGCAACTAGTTAAGAGACCCTAAAATAAAGTGTTACCGAATTATTGTACAATGTCTTTATGAACTATTTGAAGCATCAGAGTTTTTGTGGAATGGACTTTTAATGGAGAGACAGAAATCTTTACCGTTTTATTAAAATGTCTTCATTTGTGTTTTGAAGATGAATGAAAGAATGATATGAGAGTGAGTAATTGATCCAGAGCTTTTATTTTTTTTTGGGGGGGGGGGCAGTTGAAGCCCACATCATCAAAACCTGAATGCATAAAAGTTCAATTTAAGAAATTCCAAGCAACGAATCACTCAGCACCAGCAGTATTCTTTGTGAATTAATGCAGCTAATCATGCAGAACCACATTTCTTTGCCATTTCTCACTCAAATTACTTTGTAGGGCTTGATTGGTTGCTACTAGCCGTCGGACATTGTGTTCACTGGCCCTTACAGACCCATTTTACTCTACTGTCCATGCCCCTATTACAACAGACCTGTGGCCGATTTTTGGGAGACAATCCACCACTTGAGAACCACTGCCTTACAGGATAAACAATGATCTTTGAAAGAGGCCGTCAGGGATTTTCCTTATTTCTAGTTCTGGAGAGATAAAAAATCTCTGAAACATACAAATCATACAAAAATCTCTGAAACAATAAGAACTCAGTGAGTGTGTGTGTGAATGAGATCAGCTCTGTAGGTCACAGAACAGCATGATTACACTTACTTCAGTTCAACGAGAAGGACTGATGCCGAGTTTAGACAAGGTATATCGGATGATATTCTGATACTGCCACTTGCAATGGGTGCAGCCTGCTTATCGACTGAGAGATTTGTTTAAATTGAACCAAGAGGTTGTTAGACAGTGCACATTTGTCTCAATCAAGTTTTGGTAGCTTGCCATTTAGAGCATGCTTTTAATCCAAAGCAACTGACAATTTACTAACAGCAGGAAATATGTCCCTCGAGCAACATGAGCTTAAGTGTGCTGCCACATTAGGCTGTCACAGCCCAAAATAACCCATTTAAGCTTGGTCAGCAGTGCACAATGGAAACTACTCTAAAACCGTATCACATGCTTTTAGATTTCAGTTCTTATGTGAAGCCCTAAGCACTTTTCACTTACATAGGCAGATACCTTTTAAAGCTCAATGTATACCTCATTTTTGACGCAGTGTGTGCAATGCAAATTTTATTATCAACATAGTACAGAGATACAGTACACTCATACATATTACATATTTTGCACCTTAATTTTTTTTTTTTTGCGATAATCAGTTTGTTCACAAGGTGGCGACACTGACCCGGCCCAATGTTTCAAAATCAAAGAAATACAGAACTCTAGTTTAAAGGAGTAAAAAGATAGTTTTATTGGTCAGAAATTCAGGAGAGAAAAAACACCTGTGATTGCGCACGCTATCAAATTGAGTACATAATAACTCTGTGTTCCAGTTTACCTACATGCTAAGCATTCACATCAAAACTGAGTTGTACTTTGGACTCAAGGAAGCATCCTCACCAAAAAATAAAGTGCCACTCAAATAGCCCACAAAATATTCAACTAGAACTCATGGTTCCAAAACATTCAAATATCTTTTTTGGTAGAACAATTTCAATTCATCGCAGTGGATTATGGGATTAGCCAAAATTAGGTATCCTATATAGAAGCATAATTTTCATGCCTGCTTTTTGGTACAGCTTTCACCTAGTGTTGATGATTTTGGTAGCACTTTAGAACTCTAAGGTGAAAGACAATAGTGAAGTCTGGAATACACTACACAACTTTCAAAATCAGAACAGATTTTAAAACAGTATCGCTGCATTCCATTCTGAAGGGCTCAACCCTATGCCCTAATCACGTCAGAGAGTTTACCCTACAGAGTAAGAGCTTTGAAGGGAAGAAGGGTGTAGGGGACCAAAAACCTGTTCTTTGGCATACACATCTGCATCGTCTTGCCAAGCCCATTAAGGAGGTGCTATCATTGCACAATTAACCTGCGTAAAGAATCATGGGAGCGCAGTATCCATCAGTTGTACCTTTCGAAATACTTCATTCTCAAGGGCCCTTTGAAGTGACCAATTTTAAACACTTTAGTTTTGAGAAACCCTTCAATATTGTGGCCATGATTGTTCACACACTGAAGTGTCCTTCAGAGGCAGATTTATCCCATTTGGGATGTGGCGTAGGTATCATATACTTGCCTACTTTGTAAACTGAGTTTGTGGTCTTTCCGACTTCTGCTAACTCAATGTTGACTTCCTCTAGACCAGGGGTGTCCATTCCTACTCATGGAGGGCCGCCGTCCTGCAGATTTTAGCTCCACCCAGCTCCAACACACTTGCCTGGAAGGTTCTAGTGCAGGCATGGGCAAACTCGGCCCTGGAGAGCTGATGTCCCTGCAGAGTTTAGCTCCAACCCTGATAAACCTCATCTACCTGTAGCCTTCTAGTAATCCTGAAGACACTGATTAGTGTGTTCAGATGTGTTTGATCAGGGTTGAAGCTAAACTCTGTAGGGACACCTGCCCTCCAGGACCGAGTTTGCCCATGCCTGTTCTAGTGAGTCTGAAGACCTTGATTAGCTGGTTCAGGTGTGTTTAATTAGGGTTGGAGCTAATCTCTGCAGGACAGTGGCCCTCCAGGAACAGGTTTGGACACCCCAAGTAGTTCCCAAACAGTTATTCCCAATCCTGGTCCTAGAGCAGTGGTTCCCAACCCTGGTCCTGGAGGCACCCCAACACTGAACATTTTAGATGTCTCCCTAATCAAACACACCCGATTCAACTTATCAGCTCATTAGTGAAGACTCCATGACCTCAAATGTTTGTGTCAGATAAGACAGACATAAAAAATGTGCTGTGTTGAGGTTCTCCAGGACCAGGATTGAGAACCACTGCACTAAAATGTCAGTCACTAGGATTGATGAGTTTGCATTGATGTAATAAAAGGGAATTTGTTCTATCTAGCTGACTCACGTCTTCCTCCATCTTTGTGTTTCCAGCCTCCAGAAGAGATCTACTCCGCCGGCGACTCCATCGTCATCAAATTCCGCTCAGACGACACCATCAATAAGAAGGGCTTCCACGTGCGTTACACCAGCACCAAGTTTCAGGACACACTCCACTCCCGTAAGAAGTGACCCCTAGTGGCCGGGAGGGGCCGTGCAGGGCCTAGGGGGAAGCGAAAGGGCCCCAGGGGGAGGGCCTCGCCCATCGCTCGGAGCCCCCCGGCCGCCAAGAACACCCAGAATCGACGGACCAGCCGCAAGAACGCCAACCGCACCTCAGTAGTTCAAAGGGGTTCTGGCATCCCCTACTGACTGTGAGGAGTAAAGCCATTCTGCAGTAGACCTTGTTTTTACCTTTTTTTTAATTATTACATTCGGGGCAAGATGTGGAAGGGGGAGGGGGGTGGAATGTATTCAGTTGCTGGATACCAATATAGGGGCGAAATCAAAAGGGGAGGGTGGGAAGGGTGGGTGTAGCTGATCGGATACTCCCCCCCCCCCCCCCCCTTTTCCACCTTTCATGAGCCGAGAGTGTGTTGAAAAACACAAATACACTGAGGAACTCCTGCAGGAGAACTGAGCAAACTCACCAAACCAGTCATCTGTGCAACAGTGGGATAGAGGAAGTGAGAAATGAGCGAAGCAGGGGCATTCAGGACGGTGTTCCTCGCATGTTTTCCAACCTTGAAACGTGAGATTTACCGCTGCACTGTGGGGGAAACAACCGTCTCTTCTTGACATTATTGGCATTGCTTGTTCATAAAGAGTCTCGTTGGCCATTGTGGGCCGGTTTCTTTGTCGTTACTTGAGCAAATGACACTGTATGTCAAAGAGATGCATGTGGTACAGCTAGAAGGAAATGTGGACGTAATAGCACCAGCATTTGTAATAACTCGTTTTTTCCTGGCCAGTATTCCAGAAGGTTCCCTGCCCGAAATTATCACTCTCCAGGAGGTTTTCCAGAATCAGTTATCATATTAAAAGACTAATGAACAATACGTGGCCCATGTCTGATAGCTGTTAATTGCTTTGGCATAAAAGCAGGATGGTATGGTGGAAAATGCTTAGCTTTTGTTAGATTAAGCACACACTTTTTTCAAGGTTATGATAATGTGGTGCTGTCCTCGTAACACTCTCTCAGTGCTTCGCCAATCATGAACAAATTAGGCACAATCGCATGAAAATTGGTGGGCCCTTTTGTGTCCTGACATCCCACAGCTGTTTTCTTTTATCTTCTTTTTCAGGCTCTTTCCTCACAGTCCATGACCTAAAGTTGTTTTCAAAACTAGAGTCACTAGTGTATGGACCTCAGTCAGGGTAGTCAAAAAATGTAAAATTAGACATTATGACCTTAAAGAGGTAGTTCAGCCAAAGATTCTGTCATCATTTACTTCATATTTGAGTAAATGACTTGCGTTCTTCTGTGAAACACAAAAGAAGCCATTTGGAACAATGTTTTGGTCCATACAATGACTCAACATAATGGTGGACCCCATTGACTTGTTGTATGGACAAAAAAAGTCTCTTTTGTGTGTGTTCCACAGAAGAAAGAAAGGAACGATGTCCTTTGAGGGTGAGTAAATGATGGCAAAATCTTCAGTTTTGGGTGATTTATCTCTTCAAGACCTAAAACCTATTGAGCGAACAATTTGTGTCTCGTTTTTATTCACGCCAGGTCCTATTGGTCCGTTGTCAGCGCACCCAATATGATTTTGATTTAAACCCTGAAAGGATTGTACTTTTTAGCAGTCCTCAGATGTCCTATTGCTAGGTAGATGTTGCTCTTACACCGCCGACTATGGGAAAACTGTTAAAACTGTAAAATGTTCATTTGTACCAATAACGTACCTCAGCGTATGGGAGAGCGGTGGGATGGTGCTATTTCAAATGAGCCCTGCGCCCCAGTCCTTTCACTCGCACTTCCTCCATTGCTATCCAGTGTCAGTTGGGAAAAGAGCATGTTTGATGTCAAATCTGTGTGGAATAGTGCCGAATAGCATGATCTCCAGGGTTGATCATTTGATCTGAAGTGGTAGCGCACTCCATTTCCAGGATCATCCCTGTGAAGTATGCTGCTCCCTACCTCTCTCGCTTTCTGTCTCCTGCAGAACTCCTTCAAAGGCTGTTGACTTGGTCTCCTCTGTCTCAACCGCTCTTTTCATCGTGTGATATCGTTTCACACCTGTTTGCCTTTGTGGATTTACCTAAAGCTCTTTTAAATCTCAGGTTCAGGATATCGTATTGTTGTCACCCACTGAATCATTCCAAGACACTAGATTTGAGTCGTTGCAGGACTTGGTTACTGTTTGACTTGGATGTGTGAAATCCAGGAAGGCAAATGATGAGGATTATGGGTTTTAGAGGACACGTTTTGGGGTTTTAAGCTGTTTTAGACAATGCCTTCCATCTGAACCTTGAATCAGTTCACCTCAAGCCACGAGTGCTGTGACCAAACAAGTTGCTCGATATACGATCTTGCAAGCTTACCCTCATGCTCAAAATCGGCTAACTTCTATCCTAGTTCTTCAAATGGATTATGTTTTGTGTGTCTAAGATACCCAGTTTAGCATCTCTGTATTTGAATATGCTTCCTAGCATAGCTTTGTAGAGTAGTGGAGCACTTGTACATTTTGCTAATCGAAGCACATCCTCCTAAGCATTATTAATG
>JAFVLL020033912.1:59732-92232 GCA_021397915.2 Tor tambroides | reverse complement strand
ACACCAAATGTTGATTTAATTTAGTTAATAGAAGTTAATTGATAAAGAAAATCTATTTATGACATTATTTTTTGACGGCATCCTCATATTACAGCATTTTTACACAAGTGCCTAAAACTTTTAACAGTACTGTAGCTTTGCAGGTAGGTCTCTTGAAGCATCTTGGAGATGTTGTTCTCCACGGTTCTTCTGGGTTTAGTCTGTCTCAGTTTGTTCTGTTTCTTCATGTCATTCCAGACAGACTGGAGGATGATCAGATCAGATCTCTGTGTCAGACTCCTTGTGCAAACAAAAATCTCTCTGGATTATTACAATTAATGGAAAAATGAATGTTTGGAAATGTAAACTGATATTTCCTACTGACACACTACAACAAAAGATAGAAATAACTGACTTAAAACCACTTTAACTAGTGTTCTAATCATTTTGGCCACCACTGTATGTTAAATACTTCATTTTCCCAAACCTGCTTCCCAAAGAGTTCACACACGTCATCTCAAATAATCACAGTCGCTCTCTTGAAATCCACCTGCTTCCTGGATTCAGATCAGTGTGTCCGGAGTGAACTGTGATCCGGTCCACCACAGCACACCTCCACAGACCCCCACGATCAGAACCACCAGAGCGGCTTTGAGCACGGCCCTGGGAGGACGGGTGAAGTCGCCGGGTCCCATCGTGGCCAGCAGCGCGGTCGTGACGGTGAGCGTGAAGGCGATGGAAATGGCCGTGTTGATGGCCACAATCTGACCGAATTTGGCGAAAGGCACGATGACACAAAAAAAGAGCGGAATGGTTGAAATCACCGTCGTCACGGCACTGGAAACTATAGCAACGCCCACGTGATTGGCTGCTTCAAGGGTCCGTGTCTGCCGTTTGATGGAGGACTCCTGTAAGCCGAAGCAGAGGGAATGACACGCGTGAAAACTCATATTAACATTCGCCTCACATGAGAAAAAAAAAAAAACCACTCTGACTTTGCCTTTTTTCTGCTTCGCTACTCTCACTTTTGTGGCTTGATTTCAAATTCCTTGTCTGGTAGATCTACTGAATGAAGAAGTGTGAATTGCCCCTCATGCTTACAGTTTGTCTGTGAGATTTGGTAACTCTGTCAGCGATTAAATTCACAATAGCAGAGAGATATACTCTGCATTCTGCCTCCTCTCCTCCAGCTTCATGAGGATCAGAGGTGTTTATCTCATCAGTATGCTGACATTTCTCCTCGTCACTGGATCTGTGCTCAGAAGCAGCAGGTTTTCTCCATAACGCTGCAGTCAGAGAGGATTACTGTTCATGTTTACACAGTTTCCTGTTTTAGTCATACTTTTTGTCTACTAATGAAAATATTCTTTATAATTTAGTCAGTATTTCATTTTTATAGTCATTCATTTGTCAAATTTTATCTAGCCTGTAAATATTTAGTTGATGAGAAAGTGTAAAATCAGACCAAATATTCATACATGTATCAATATTTAAAGCTGCAGTCCGTAACTTTTTTGGGTTAAAAATGATCTGAAATCAATATTTGAGCTAGTACATAACCAGCCAGTGTTCAAATCTATCACCTTACTTTAGCCCGATTCACAACGGTTAGCTTATAATAATGTTTTATAATTTGAGTGGTACGGGTAGGTTTTCGCGGGAAATTCGAGCATGGCACTGCGTCATTACGTCACGTCTGTAAACATAAAGAAGTCGTCCCGGCTAGTAGGCTATCGCATGTGAGGATCCTGCAGGTGGCAGATCGTTTCTCACAGCAGCTAGAATAATTAAATGTATCATTTTGATGGCGGATTGTAATCCAGAAATTATTATGTGTTTATGAAACACACGTGAATGATATTAAATTATATTCCAGTTTTAAATATGCTTCTGATTACAGATAGCCTGGGATTGCACAAGATGTGTATTTTAAAGAAAACCAGTTCGAAGGGAGCATAGTTTGCTTTTGAGGTTAAAAGAATTTTTTAATATGAAATTCGAAAGGCATGACGATTAGATTAGACTGTACAGAAATTGAAATCTACACATTAATACACACTATACTCATTGTCACGCAATGGGGATGTTGTTAACATTAATAATTTGAGAATAAAGTATAACAATAATAATAATTTGCACGGTTTGATGTGATATGAGCTAACCGATCGTTAGATTTAATCACCATTGGTAGCGCGATTTATTGTAATGCTTTTTTTCCCCTCAGTTGGTCAGAACAAACGTGGCAGACTTGTTACTTGTTCAGATGGCAATATATGGTTAAAATTCTTATTTAGGTCATATATTCCAAGACATATAGGCTCGAATCTTTGATTCCTAAGTACAGTATCCCAGGGGCGTAAATTTCGTCTAACAGTAGGGGGGGACAATATACATAAAATTTCTCAAGAGCAGTTTTTGAAGGGGACACAAATAATATAGCTAAAATTGTTCTTGTATGGATGTATACACAGAGGAAAGCTACTACTATTAGTGTAGTAGGGAGAGTTATTTTAATGACAAATGTCGAGAGCAGATCGAAAGCACACTAACATGAGATTAGAATAATCAGAATTACAAAAACGATCAACGATCAGTGGTGCAGATGGGGAAGTGTGTGTTGTACTCCTTTTGACGCGAACGATACGGGTTCGAATCCACCTGTAGGCGAACTTTTTTTCTCCCTTTTCAAATTACACATCACATCAGAAAAGCATTTATTTTCCATAAAAATGAAGGAAATAATCAAAAAGTTGAAAAATAAAGTATCGGGTAGGGGGTAGGTGTAGGGAGGGCTTTATTGTCCCAATAAGGTGGCATCCATTTAATAATCTGAATATTAAAGTTTACACTCAATAACTTATTATTGCATACTGTTTTTATAACGTTCTACAATACTGAGGTGCAGATAAATGCCACTATTTGCAATAAGTAGTATAAATAGCAGAAAATTCTGCTATTTTAACAGTGTAAATAGAATCTGTAGCTATTTGCACTTAGTGTAAATAGCACCTATCACTAAGAAAATATATGTTATTTTCACTAGGTGTAAATAGCCTCTATCGCTATTTACACTTAGTGCAAATTGCCGCTGCTTTATGAACGAGCGGTAATCTCTTCCCTAGCACACAGATTTTAATTAAATGTTTTTATATATATCTGAAAGCCTTGAGATAAATCTGAAAGCTAAATGAAGCCTCAAACTGGTGTAGTTTTCAAGATTTCACTTTTAGAGCTCAGTTGAGAATCTCCATAGGATTCAATAGGCCCATCTAGTGGCTGAAAATATAAATGCACTTTTTTGTCATTTTTCACTGCCAGATGGCCTCAGAGACACTCAGTGACCCAGTTCCTGATGGATAATGATGTTTAAAGTAGAAATTGTGTCTTTGTTATTTTTTTTATTTGGTGAAATTATGTATGCAAATATGCTAATTTGCATAAAAAAATCAAGAATGTAAGGAAAATAAAATAAAAAAATCACCAAAAATAATAACAAAACCTACATAAATAATTAGAAAAAAAAAAAAGATTAAGAAAAAATTTCAGGACTGAAAAAAAAGTGTAACGTTGAAGGCCTTCGGGTCATTTTGACCCACGAGGGACTCTTTTGTTATAGGTTGGGGAGGGACGGATGAGGGTTAAACCAACCCATGAACGTGCAATTATCTCCGATAACTCAATCCAGCCATACTAATCATCAACAACAGGTGCGCTCGAAGAACCGAATTAGCCAGATCCTGATTAGTGCGATGATATCATCTTGGATGTGTCATTTGATCTCGGATGTAATAAGCGATGTACGAAGAACGGACCCCTGATTTGAAATAACCTAACAAATCAATCGGGGCTAAAGCGGTTATAAACGACAATGTAAGTTCACACAGTCTAACTAATTTGTGCACGCTTATTCTTAATCAGCCCTTAATGTCGATCATGGATCAAATCGATCCACCATGGCAAACAGCAAATATGTTTGTGCTGTTTAATGCATTTGAGACGTTTTGTTTTACTCAGTGCATAAGTGACATGTCATGAGTATATTTTTTTATCTGTAAATGTTAGAAAGTCATGCAAATATATCCATTTTGCTGTCGGGCTTAGCGAGTGGATGAGCGCTAAAATAGGAGCGCAGTAATTCTGAGTCAAATATGCATTTTATGATAGCAGTAACTGTAAAGGGACTATTGTAATGGGGAAATAAAATGTAAGCTAATACAGTCCTAATTACTAAGCTCAGATGAGTTAATGTGTGTTTCTTATAGCAGTTAAAATGTAGTTTTCATTTAGTGATTTTAACTTTTTAGTTTAGTGATTGTTAATGCTTTAAAGAGCAATGTTAGATTGTAATGTTCTAAAGCTATCTGTTCTAGAGAGAAAACCAGAGAGAAAGGCTGCATGGCTATGATATGTGAGAGAGTCAGTGGTAATATCATTGCATTACTATTGGTCAGAGAGCTCAGCTTAGCCTGACAGTTTGCCTGCCCTGAACCAGGTTAGCTTTCCAGCATAAGTAGTAGCCACAGTTACAGAGGTTAATCTTTGTTAAATTTGCTTTATGGAACCAAATCATTTGACAGTGAGTCATACTAACTGAAATAAGCCTGGCCTATTTGGTAAACTTGTTTTATGAAACAGGCCTCGAGGCGTTAAAAGTCAAAAGACACAAAAGTTAATTTATGATTTGCTGTCTGTCTGAACCAAAGGAATAAAAGTGATCATATTTTTTTCATTGCATCGTATTGCATCGAATCGCATTGTGTTGAATCGAATCGAATCGAAATCGAATCGCACTGCATCGTAAAAGGGGTGAATTGTATCGCATCGCATCGCTAGCTGCTTCATATGTACCTTCAGTGTATCGTATCGTTGGCTATGCATCGAGATGCGTATCGCATCGGCCTCAGATATGGAGATGCACATCCCTACCCCCTACCAATCTCCATTTTGGGACCTCGGTATTTATAAAAACCTGCGTACGGCCCTGATTGTTGGTTTATCGGCAACTATCATTTTTATCGTTTTATTGTTAGTGCACTGGGTTGCATCCATGTCATGTCAGAATGACGGTTATTCTGATTTACATAAGATAAACGTAAATATATATATATATATATATATATATATATATAAAATAAATTGATAATAATGAATAAAAATAAACAAACATATAGTATATAACTAACATAATATATTATAATATGTAACCAAATTAAACATAAAAATAAAGTAATGACTGTTACTTAAGTTTTGGTTTTGTCTATTATAGTTGTATCGATAATTTCTAATGTCCTCCTAACAAGGAAAATAAACTTAAATATAAATATAAATAAATATATAACATATGACAGAAATAATCTAATAAAAATATATTATATATTAAATAATATATTGACATTTAATCAATATAAAAATATTATTAATGCATCAAGAACACCATTATAATTAATTATTAAACACACCTTAAATTAGTATCTAGCTGTGATATTCATGTTTCCTTCAACAGTTTTAATCAAAATCTTTTAACTACATTTACATTGTCATTTAGCAGCCGTTTTATCCAATGGAAGCAATCAAAATCAACAAAAGAGCAATGATATGTCTCAATTAGCTTAACGTTGCAAAGTTTTTTTTTTTTTTTAATTATATATTAAATAAAAAGAAAACAGATGGAATAGAAAAATAATTACTGGCATGAATTGCATTTCTTACCTTGTCTTCATTATCATTATCATTTATAAAATAATAATAGAAATAAAATCCCTTCAGTAACATCCATTTTCCTCAGTAATTTTGATGAATTACAGTTTTTTACAATCGCTATGACAATTTTTTCAATACTTTTAACAATTTTCCTAAACTCTTAACGCAGTTAGCACAACATCTGTCTGTGTAGGCTATACAATTTACACATTTCTTTTTGCTTTGACACAAAATGCATGCAGTTAACACAAATTTAATATGCTTGAACTTCTTTTACACACAAGCTCAACCAAAACCAAAACAATGGATTTTTACTGCCAAATTTACAAATGCTTTCACACTATATGTCAGAACAGATAACATCATTTTCTAAACCTAACTTATAGGATAATATATCCCAAATATATCCATTTTTTATTCATTATTGAGAAACAGCTGCTTGCAAATAATGTTATGCAAATATATAAATTACAGCTGATTACCATCTAGGAAACACACTCAGGTGTTGAGGTTCTTTCAATCACATGACCATATGATATACAGTAAAAGAGGACCTCTTTGGGCTGATCTTGTGTGGAAAAGTGCACTCCTGCATAAATGTGAGATTTAAGAAGATCTGCACCAAAGACTGGTGCCAAAGAAAGGGGACGGGTGGGAGACCAGACCACTTGCCAATATATGTGATCACATGCAACAATGTGGCATTCCACCATTCCCAGTGTAGTCAGAGCCTGGTTTGACACCCATTCGAGAATGATGTCTCTTTTCCTTGCCCCTTACTCCCCTTTCCTCAACCCCATTGAGGAGTTTTTATGAGCCTGGAGATGGAAGGTTTTTGACCACAGGACCAAATGTCCCTCCAGGATGCAATGGATGCTGCATGCCAAGACATCACAGCTGAACAATACCAGGAAGGATAAGGCATACCAAAAGATTCTTCCCAAGATGCCTTGCCAGAGAAGATATCAGGTGTGATGTGGATGAGAACATGTGGCTAAACACAGAAGACCAGGCAGATTAGATTACATTTATTTATAATTCTTCTGTGGCTTTTTCTGTTTGCATATTTTGTATTTTCTCATAATAAATGGCAACTGTATTGCATATTTTTGCTTAATCTTGCAGTAATGTCCTGTTGCAAATAAAGCCCTTACTTCAGTAATTCTGTCTCTGTCTTCTTTTTTCATAAACCGTACGTTCTATAAAGCTACTCTGAGATGGGTCATTCATTTTTTGTATTGCATTTTTGTAGCAAAAGAAACAAAATGCATGCATTTACCAAACCCAATGAAACAAAAATGTAGAGAGGCTTAAAAAAAACAACAACAAAAAAAAAACGCAAAACAAAATTTATGATCAATACAATATAGTACTGTATAAGGGCAGATCTGACACATATAAAATAATGCAGTTTCTGTAATTCCATTTGATGTTAGTGTTTTTATAATATTGTGCTATGATTGACTGAATGTTCCTGTTGGAAGAGAACATGTGTTAGTGTTTTGGACTAATAATTTGATTTTGAGACATGTTTGCAGTGTTTTGGTAGATGTATTGTATTGTGTTAGTGTATTACTGTATTTTGAAAATTAGTGTTGGAGTTTAGTTTGCAATGTGTGATTTTGAGCATGAAATTAACTGTTTTGTCAATTGTGCGTTGTAGGTGTGTTGGTGCGTTAAGAGTTTAGGAAAATTGTTAGAAGTATTGAAAAAATTGTCATCGCGATCGTAAAAAAACTATAACAGTGGAGTGTATGTTTTAAACACACAGCTCACACACGTGAGCAACACTTAGAGCTATAGATTTAATGATTACATATTATTAATTAATAATGTGTTATAATATACTGCATTAAGAATACCACTATTAAACACGCCTTAAGTTAATATCTCATAACATATGTCCTTCAACGGTTTTAATTAAGATCATTTAATTACAGCCATGAATTGCATTATTTGAATGTATTATTAATGTGTTATAATACAATGCATCAGGAAAACCATTATAATCCATTATTTATACAGGGCTTCATTGCCATATACAAAGGTACGAGAGCATGAACTTGTTTTTGGTTTTTACTTAGGAGATGCTGTTTTATCCAGGGCAGCTTACATTCGGCCGGTTTAAATGAGTTCCCTGCAGCGTCCCAGCGTTCAGTGTCTCGCTCTAGGGCACAATGCTGGAAGAAAACCCCAGCGGCTGAACAGCTTAAATGATGTCCCTACCTGGGATCCAACAAATCTTCAGTGTTACAAGCCCAAAACTCAACCAGTGAAGTAGGATGTGAACACATCATGAAAACAGTCAGGAACTATCTTTTCATTTCAACATCACGGGAGATTTCAACACTAATGGATAAATGTAAATCATACCGAACTGTGATCAGCCAGTCCTGAGGTGTCAGTATCCCCTGCCAGTAAATATCCCTCCACTAGATGAAGGCAATAGTCCACCGAAGAGCCCACCAATATGGATAGAGAGATGGCTTCAACTGCACCCATCTCCCATCCCAGCCAATACATCACGGCCACCACCAGACACACCATACCTGCCAACGCACATCATGCCAAGAGTTCATGCTTTTTAAAAACTCTTCAGGGTCCTACTGTTTAAAAACGCTCCCTTTTTACCATTATTATTATTCCTTCCCCTACTTGAATTCAAGCATCATTGCACATTTTTGAAATCTATTTCCTTGTTTAGTTGGACACGTAGGAGTGGGGATGATTTTCACAGTCTCTTTTCATTTCGCATAATTTGTATATTCGTTCAGTCTGAGTAATCACTTGTAGCGATAATATTCCCGGTTGAAAGCGAGTTAAATTACGGTCATGTCTGGCATATTGTATTAACATATAAATGAGATGGGAATAGAGCCGCACATTTCAAAGGCAATGATTTTCACTGTCAGTACATATTACATGAGTCAATTAAATTCAACAGAATGGCTGAAGTAGGCATTTGATGGCACCGTCCAAAGGGAGACGCTGCATTTAAGTATCCTCGATGAAAATTAGTTGGCCGTAATAAATGGTGGTAAAATATTTCAAGGGGTTACAGTAAATTACAGAGTCAATCTCACATAAGCATATCCAGGTCACATTTCATGCAAAAATAAAATGACATTATTACCTCAAGAAATATTAAACCATTTTAAGACAGTTTTACATTTTTTGCATTGTGAGTAACTGCACATTTGACCTCCAAATTTTGATTGCTGTAATGTATCCAAATGTTGTCCATTGTATTTTTTTGTAATTCTCATTATTCTCAATGCTGGTTCTCGTTAGACTGTCATATACTGTAATCAGCATTTATTTTGTATTGTTTATACACTAGTACAGTATTTATTAATATTTTGAATTAGCTTTTTTACATTTCATATTAAAGTAATTTTGTTATTTGCTTTTGTCATTTTATTATTTTTTTATTTTTTATATTTCTATTTAGCTTTAATTTATTTCTGTTTTGCTTTTAGTAATTTTAGTACTTAAATTTAAATGAATTTTATTTCAGTTATTTGCGAAGGCAAGATCTGTAATTTTTGTTTTTATTGTTTTGTAATGTTTGTAATTAGTGCTGTCAAACGATTAATTGCGATTAATCACATCCAAAATAAAAGTTTTTGTTTACACAATATATGTGTGTGTATATTTATTTTGTATATATATAAAGACACACACGTGAAGTATATATTTTGAAAATATTTACATGTATTTACATGTTTATATTTATATTCATATAATTTATATTATATACAAATATATTTAATATATAAATATTACACATTTTTCTTAAATATATACATGCATGTGTTTGTATTTATATATACATAATAAATATACACAGTACACACACATATATTATGTACACAAAAATTAATCGTTTGACAGCACTATTTGTAATATTTTTTTTATTTCAGCTTTATTTAAAAAAAAGATTTGTAATAGTTTTAGCCAACATAACTAATGACATCAAGGCAGTATTTTTGCCATATTTAAAACACAATTTATTATTTCAATGAATTTAATTCAGTACAAATTCTACATAACGTATAAATATTTTAAAATGCCTCATTATATATAAATATTCCAAAATATAAATAATACATTTTTTGGAACCACAATAATGTTAATTTTGGGACAAAATCAATTATTTTAATTAAAAATAATATTACTATGCAAACAAATTTAAATGACTGTAAAAAATAGGCTTAATATTCATTGTGCATAATAACATTTTCTTTGTAGACTCGTTTTTTTTTTTTTTTCTTGTGATTTTTAGGCTGAAATTAACAGCGGAGGTTCACAACAAAAAAATTTACACCAATAGTTAATATTTTGTACAGTCACTCAGTATTTGGACAGGTATGACATACCCAGAATGCTCAGCAGGATTGGCAGCAGCAGCAGCAGATGAGCAGTGAACACAGCTACTGATGCGATGCAAATGGCAAGAGACAGCAGCAGACTGTAGAGGGCGCTCTCTACACCTACAGTAACAGGGCAGTGCATAAAGAGCAGTTCAAAGAGGTTAATGCAATATAAATAGAGAATCTGACTGCAGATTCATTATTGTCAGTTGTTGAGAGTGAAGTTAATGAGCACTCATGTTAATGATGTCTGCGCCTCAGACTAATCGCTCTTAAATTGCTCATTTATTCAAGCAGGGCCATTTTTATCAAAGCTCCTTTCTGTCTTTGCCACGTTCTATTTTTGCTCTCTTGCCTATGATTTCCATGAAGATCTGTTTCCAGTGTTGGCAGGTCTGGAAGCCTCGTCTCAGGGCAGAGGATGCTGGGAGGGATGCGAGCTGCTTCTGCAGGAAACTTTCCCATTGGAGGAAATCAGAGTGAGTCTGAAACGAAGACTTTCCCTTGTAGGTGGTCTGAAACACAGAGACAATGAAGAACCCTTATATAAAAAATTAGGGCTGTCAAGCGAATACATTTTTTAATTTAATTAATTACATGATCAGTTCATTTAGCTGAGAACCACCACCAAAAAAAATGATATTACGCAGCAACTGAAAATAGTCCCCAGCTATATCATAACTAGTTACCTAGCTGGGAACTACTTTCAGGCACTGCGTAATATCACTGCGCCTACTGCAGAGTTCCTTGATTATTACGCCGGAACGAGAGTATAGTTCCTAGCCATATCCGCCTAGAAAATCACAACTTTTCATTTTCCATCAGTCTTAGTACACGATGTAACTACAGAAGAGTCAAGTTTTGAATAGGAAAAATATCGAGACTCTTTGGTCATTTTTGAGCGAGATGCTAACGGTCTAATCAGATTCAATGATCTATGCTAAGCTATGCTAAAAGTGCCACCGCCAGACCCGGAGATCGGCTGAATGGATTCAAAAACGGTAAAACTCAACTGTTTAACTCTAGGGGAGTTGGAAAATGAGCCTATTTTCAAAAAAAGTGGAGTGTTCCTTTAAGGCTACAATGCTACATAAGGGGATACAAGACCTATGTGTTGTGTTTGAACCAAGAACACCTTCTCTAAATAAATATATGTGATCTACTATGATTTAATATTTGTTTGGTGAAGCTACAAACCAAAATATGGCCTAAAATCTGCATGTGTATATACTGTTTACATGTACTTACTATTGTTTAGTCAGTAACACTTTACAATAAGGTGTCATTTGTTAACATTAGTTAATGTATTAACTAACATGAACGTACAATGAACAATACATTTATTACACTTTTTATTAATCTTTGTTAATGTTATTTAATAAAAATCCAGCCCTTCATTGTTTGCTCATGTTAATTCACAGTGCATTAACTAATGTTAACAAACACAACTTGCAATTTTAATAATGCATTAGTAAATGCTGAAATTAGCATTAACTAAAAATAATAAATGCTGTAGAAGAATTGTTCAATCTTAGTTCATGTTAACTAATGAACCTTATCGTAAAGTGTTATAGTTTAGTCGCTACCTGAAACAGTATGTTTGTTGTATTCTGTTAGTTGAGACATTTTTAACAATATATAACACAAAAATCAGTTATGTATGAAACATAACAAATCACAGCCACAACATGTATTTTCAATTTAGGCATATATTTTCAGCTCATATTTTTTTCTTTTCAAGCCAAAATTTGATAATGCCATTTTACATCAAAATTTGCATCCCTATTTTTACCTCGTGTATTTTAAAATGCACCCTATTCCACTGACTCAAAATTTCTTAGCATGTTGCATCTGAAGTGGCATTTAGGGATAATTATTAAGACTGGTCAGAGGTGGCATGAATGCATTTACATTGCAAGTAGAATTGCATACATAATGCTATGAGGTTTTAAACTGACATTAATGTTTTATTTATTTTTTTCATTTCATTTTTAAAAAAAAAATTGAATCTGAAATGATTTTTTTAAAAGTTATATTTATGGGCTTTTATGCCTTTAATGTGAGAGGACAGTGGAGAGCTGACAGAAAATCATTGGGTGAAGAAAGAGGGGAGCAGGATCAGCAAAGGACCTCGAGGCGGGATTCGAACTCGGGTCGCCATGAGTGCAGTTGCGCTCTATGTCGACACACTAACCACAAGGCTATCGGCGCTGACAAAATATGAAATGATGTTTGATGAAACTCTAAATATGAGACTAAAACTGCCAGTATGCAACTGCAAGTCACCATACTAATGAGCACTTTGTGCTGCTCACAGATGCACAACAGTTTCACGGTGGTTTTGTTCAGAACTGCAATAGTTTCATTGGTGAAATCGAGCCATTTAGACATTTTTTGTGTCTAAAACACAATATTAACATCTTGTTTATTGTACTGTTCTACAAAATCAATATCACATTTGCAATCATGCAGATATTTGGGGAAAAACAGCACTCTTGCTTGTGTGATATTGCTAAACACAAAGTCAAAAACAAATTTTTGCCATCATATTTTAATTGGCAGCGGCTATTTGCACTAAGTGCAAATACCATATTTTCTTAGCAATTGATAATATTTACACTAAGTGCAAATAGCTATAGATTCTATTTACACTGTTAAAATAGCAAGATTTTCTGCTATTTATACTACTTATTGCAAATAGTGGCAATTATCTGCACCTCAGTATTGTAGTACATTATAAAACAGTGTGCAATAATAAGGTATTGAGTGTAAATTATAGTTTTAATTCAAATTATTAAATGGATGCCACCATATTGGGACAATAAAGCCCTCCCTACACCTACCCGATACTTTTATTTTCAACTTTTTGATTATTTACTTCATTTTTATTGAACGTAAATGCCTTTCCGATGCGATATGATATTTGAAAAGGGAGGGAAAAAAGTTTGGTAAAAGGCAGGTTCGAACTCGGGTAAACCACGTCAAAAAGCACATGCCTTATCATCTACGCCACTGAAACTGATACTGAATATGCTTCTTTTTTATTGTTGACTAACCCAATCACACGTTGGTGGGTGAAGTTAGTGTAAATAGCCACCAACAAGGTGGGCTATTTGCACTTAGTGTAAATAGACACTCCGATTTTAATTTTAGGGGCAACTATGTAACTGCATTCATAGGCTTAATCACGCAGTCAGTCGTCCTGCATCATGTTCATCAGCAACCATATGCAACGTAAGATGATGTACAGGTCTGGGCCAGTGCGGGTGCTTTAAATGCATTAATAATTTTAACATGTTTTTTTTTTTTCCAGAATTAATCGCAGCAAATTAATCCATTAAATTGACAGCCCTAATAAAAATGCTTAACAACCTTGTGTAAGAAGTCAAGTAATGAAGCTATTTTTGGTGCTGTCACACTCGCACAAAGGGTGAAAAAGCACCATAAAAGTATTTCATATGACTCAAAGACACTTTTATGCGAACTATTGAAATGCAGCAATGAACTCACTGATTCAAAAGCCATAGAGATCCAGTGCACTCTACCGCCCTGCATGCCCACTGCACCATGGGATAGCTGGCCAGGCAAGAGATTGGGCTCCGGAAGAGAGTGACACTCAGGATGGAGTAACGGCAGGATGGATGTGAGGCTGTTACCTGCAGGAGAGAAACACGACGTGACCGAATGAAAGCCATGTCATATATATTTATATAACGCTTTATACAATACAGATCATTTCTAAGCAGCTTCACATTAAGAAAACAGTTTTAATGTTGTTAAATCATCAGTTGTTTTCATCATAGGAGTGTTGACGTTGTAAAGTTAGTGTCATTATCCAGCTCAATTCAGTTCAAATATTCTTCTCTTCTGATGGTGTCAGTGCACTTAAATCAATAATATAGTCTAATAATAGTTGTATTTAAAAGGGTTAAGCAAGCATTTCAGATTATTCCTCCTCACCTGATGGCAAACACTGAGCTCCACCAGGCTTCACCAGATCGGTATTGGCACTGATGGCTTTGCACAGCTTGCACAAGTGCCCGATCTCATTAAAAACATCAAAGTCTGGATCATAGATCACACTACCCTTTGAGGGAGAGGAACGTCAATAATCATTAAATTAATAATTCATAAAACAGCTTCAAAGGAAAACAATCAATATACAGTGTAAAGACTGAGACCACATCAACAGTCATGAGTTTTTTGAAAAACCTGAAAAGATGGAAGTAAAATTATTACCCTTTACAGTCTGACATATGAAACAATAGTCTGAAAAATCTTTTCTTGAGCAGCACATTTGATTGTTGGCTCGTATAGTAAGATATAAGAGAATATGGAACTCATACTTAAGAGGACAAAACACCTCAGATTTATTCAAAGTGTCAAAGTGAGCAAAAATATGCAATTTGGTGCAGATGCAATTTAAATTCTGAGAACTTGTAATGTAAATCAATGAGATCTTTATAACAGTGCAACAGACTAATTACATAAAATGCATATAAATATCAGTTGCCACTGTATATCTCACAATAATATGTGTTAGGAAGTTGATATTTAAATGCTTAGGTTTATGATTAAAGAACTGTAGTCCCAAACATGCAATGCAATACAGTGATGATTGAGAGATCAACAAATAAACCTTCCACAAAAGCCTGATGATCATATTTGACACTCATAATTAACATGATTTTTTTAAAAAAAAACAATCTATGGATAATCAAGTAATCAAAAAGTTGCTTCAGTCCAGTAAATGTTCATCTTGAGGTATTATTAATGATATTCTTACATTTATTTTATTAAAATCAGCAAGGATTTCATGGCAAAAAGACATGTAAACCACAAGCTGAAGGTGGTACTAAAATGTCTTTTACTTGCTAAGACGTATAAACTATCAATCAGATGATAAAAGGCATGTAGTAGATTGTGTTCAACAGGCTTTTCAGTGTTCAGCAAAATGTGTGTATAAAATCCTGCAGTAGGCTTTATAAGGTTGAGGTTCAAGGTCATGAATTATAGACATGAGGAAATTTGTTTCTTTCAAAACACAATAAAATGACTTGCAGCAGGTTTTTTTTTTTTTTTTTTTTTTTGGTGCCTGGCATTTTTTGTTGTTCATAATAGTGGGAGTTGTGGAAAAAGTTTCAAAGCCTGCAGGGCTTCATACTTTGAAAATCCACCAGAGACAGTTAAATATCCAGCTTACTTTTAAAATGACTTGGGACAAATTAATTCTAATCTCGAACTATTTATGAAGCACAGTATGCCAATTGGGATTTGATTCTATGATTCTCCCCCTAAAGGGATAATTGAAAAAAAAAAATGAAAATTTGCTTTTAGTCAGTGTCACTTCGAGAGTCAAAAAAGCAACACGAAATTAATACCTGTGGCTCCTGACGATATATTGAGGTCTACATTCTTTTCACTCAATATGCCGTCAGGAGCCACAGGTATTAATTTTATGCTGCTTTTTTGACTCTCAAAGTAACAGTAACAATTGACTTGTTTTCATTTTGTGAACTGTCCTTTTAAGTTACAAGCCATTTTTGGATGTTGACTATAATTAACCCATTATCCATTTTCATGACTTTATATTCATGATTCCCTTCTGCACGCAGTGTAAAGAGTTGTATCTTGTCTTACCAGGTCTCCAATAACATGGTTGTCTGAGCACTGAGTGCGGTTGATGCCCAGTATGCCGAACACCACGAACACCATGGCTCCGGTGTCCACTAGAGGACGCACTGCTGGTTTCCCACACTGACCTCCACTGCAGGGGTTAAAGCCGGAGGTCCTGGAGATCTTAACCTGGGTAGGAGCTGATCAGATATACAAGATGTAGCTGACACTTATGAAAGAATTAAACAATAACTGACAGAAAATGAAGCATTTAGTGTTTAAATGAGAAAGATTACACACGGGTATGTTTCAGAAGCAACATGTTGTTGAATCGCTTTCGTTTTGGGATAGCCCAAACAAAATTTTGTGCTTTATATGTTATATGCAATATGTTAATAATAGGCATGCTAATAAGCAACTAGTTAATAGTGAGAATTGGTCCCTATACTAAAGTGTTACAGAGACTTCTTTTAAAAACATTAACAAATCTGACCCCATACTTCTTATTAATGGTAATATAATTTGGTCAATTTTTAGGAGTAGATTAGCAGGCTTCAAATCTAATAGACTTGGACTAAAGCCACAGAACTCTAATTTTAATTTCATGGGGTCTTTGAAAATTCATTGTTCTCACCACGGGACTGCAAGTGAACTGCAAAAAAGTGAAACCCTGAATAGAAATGACCAGCTACAACACCTAGAATCATTACTTCATTCTACATGCATTTACAGTTCAGTCTAAAATCTTGACGTTTGTCAGCTATAGCCATTGCCCACACTGCATAAACAGATCAAGATAAACTCCAGTTGTAGATACGTTTAGGTCACTTAAAAGGTCACTCATTTAGCATACTTATTGCGGAAATAATGTACTTTAAAAGCATATACTTAAGTGTGAACTGAATGTAATGATTTCAGACACTGCATGATAATTAGAATTAATTGAAAATGTATTATAGATAAATGTAATTTCATAACTACTTCTATTGTCTTTGACATATGGTTAAAGTGTAACTGCTGACTGACAAGCATTTATAGCAAACTATAATTTCTTTCAGTTTTTAATGTATTTGTAATTACACATTTTTAACTATGAAGTAGCAATTTAGTAGATTTAAAATATATTAACATTAAATGTAATACTGAATATCACACTACAGTTATAATCAAGTACTTTACATGTGCTTTAGTATGTTAGTCAACGCATCAAAATAAATGCACTTCTTTAAATCAATACCAAAATTGTATTAAATTTAAGTTAAACTTTTAATTTGACATCATTACAAAGTGTGCTTTTTAAAAGTGTAATTAAGTGAGTTAAGTAACATAGTCATGAATGTGAACTGTCTTTTAAAGACACTTACAGTAAGTGGTCTATTATTTCATTACTACTACTGTATATTATCTGCAAGTACAGTTTTTAAAAGTATACTTTTTTTCACAACAGAATATTCTACCACAAACCTTAAAGGGATAATTTGGTCACACTTCATTTTAAGGTCCAATTCTTGCTATTAACAAACCATTAACTATGACTTTTGTCTCAACAAACTCCTAATTTGCTGCTTATTAATAGTTAGTATGGTAGTTGTTAAGTTTAGGTATTGGGTAGGATAAGGGATGTAGAATATGGTCATGCTGAATGTGAATATGTGCTTTATAAGTGCTAATAAACAGCCAATGGGTTAATACTAGGCATGCTAATAAACAACTAGTTAATAATGAGAATTGGTCCCAGTACTAAAAGTGTTACCAATAATTTTTGTCATCATTTATCCTCAAGTCGTTCCAAATCTGTGTGAGTTTCTTTCTTTCTTTTTTTCATATTTAAAAGTTAATGGTTACCAACATTCTGGATTATTTTTACATTTATGCATTTAGCAGACGCTTTTATCCAAAGCGACTTACACTGCATTCAAGTTACAGTTTTACATTTTTATCAGCTCTTGTTTTCCCTGGGAATCGAACCCATGACCTTAGCATTGCTAGCGCCATGCTCTGCTATTTGAGCTACAGGAAAGCATTTTCTGTTCTGTTCAAGGAACACATACAGGTTTAAAACAACATGAGGGTGACTTTAGAATTTTCATTTTTGGGTGAACTGTCCCTTTAAATTAAATGCACAGCTTCAAATACATTAAAACGCAGGCCTGTACCTGCAGGTAGAGGTGCATAGAAGCTGCCCTGAGTGGGTCCATCCGGTCCAGAGCTGAACACACACCCCGGCGGCCCCTCACACACACGACTGGGGTACGGGCTGATCGTGTGCTGGGCGAAATACAGCTTCCTGCCCAAAATACAGACCAGATTCCTATCATCCCAGCTCACTTCCAGAGACTTTGATATGCTGAAATGGGGCACTGAGTCACACAGGGTTAAATGTTGCACAGTGGAGGAGCAATAAAAAATGATTTCATCACATGTTTTTCACACTCGCCTGCTGTGCTGCTGCTCGACGGACGCCACGTAGAAGTCAAACTCTGATCTCCAGCGCCGGCTGGCGTCACACGAGCGCAGAGTCAGCATCCAGCGTGGCCGCGGGTGATATGCGTGAGAAACGCACACGCTCATCCGCATGCTGAAGTTGCTATGGGGACTGCTGTAGGCCTGTTACCGTGACAACACATCGATCAGTGTTTGTCAGCTCAGATGGAAAGGGCTGTAAGGGCAATTGACGCGCGCTGAGGTGATACGACATTACGCTGCACAAACTCCTCTGAGGATGATGGCATTCTGAGGGCTCTCTATAGATTGTGAGCATGGAAAGCTTTGTTTTTTCACTCAGGCATTAGCAGACGGGCGGTAATGGCTTTTGTTTGTGTACTGAAGGTATTTAAGTGATGTGAAAAACACATTTGCTAGCCATAATTATGTTTTCAAGAAAATGGCTTATCACAGCTGTCTCTCGACACGACTGTTTGTGCTTGCCATTGTTTCTTTTCTTTGCTTAATGGAGAACATTCAACTGGCAGCCGTGTGTGTATGTATGTATATGTGTGTGTGTGTGTGTGTGTGTGTGTGTGAGTGTGTGTGTATGTGTGTGTGTGTGTGTGTGAGTGTGTGTGTGTGTGTGTGTGTGTATGTGTGTGTGTGTGTGAGTGTGTGTGTGTATGTATGTATATGTGTGTGTGTGTGTGTGTGTGTGTGTATGTGTGTGTGTGTGTATGTGTGTGAGTGTGTGTATGTATGTGTGTGTGTGTGTGTGTGTGTGTGTGTGTGTGTGTGTGTGTGTGTGTGTGTGTGTGTGTGTGTGTTTGTCTGGGTCAGGAAAAAACAATTCATGAGTGTGAATCTCAATTGAACGAACCATGGCTCACTTAATGTTGAACTGGAATGACAGGAAGAGGAATTGAATTTGAATTTAGAGTTGAATTTAGTTCAACACTAGACAAAATATTAACACCGTCATTATTAACTTCACCACTAATTTGCCTGTAAAATATATTTTAGTATTGACATATTTCAATCCTGTCAAAATATTTAATAAAACCATAAAACAGGTTTTGTTTTTGCTGTAGTCCCACAAATGTTCACCACATTTGTTTTCAAATAAAAATGTAAATTTAAATAAATGTAAATGTAAACGTAAATAAAAATATTAATATCAAAATCTGAATCTGTGTTTGTGTGCTATATTATGTAAATCAGAGCATTATGGGAAATGAATTGTGTTTCCTGTGTGGTCAATAAAAAGAAAGGTATAATTAAATATGATATATAATAAATAGGTTAATTTAAACAGGTGGCTAGCTTAAAACATTGGATATTTATAATAAATAAGTTTTAACATCAGTCCTTATGTTGTGTGTACGATGCAGTGTTTTTGATAAGTAAAAATATTAAAAACAATTTTCATTACTTGAAATAAACCTGACATAAAAAAATATAATATAAAAAAACTTAAAAATAGAAAATGTTGCCTTTGCAACCAACTGAAAGCAAATAAGTTGAAGTACTACAATTATTTAAACTAAAACCGAAATAAAATAAATTAAAGCTGAAAGTAAATGTGTAAAAAAAAAAACAAATGATAAAGGACATAACAAAATTACTAAAACATAAAACTAAAATGAAACTGAAAACATAAAAATAAAAGTGCATTCAAAATATTAATAAATAATGTAATAGTATATAAATAATACTAAAAACAACACTGGTGCAGTTTGATGTTTAAATTTATAGCCAAGACCCAAGACGTGTCACTGGTATAGTTCTGAATGGGGAAAAATGCCACGCTTAATAGACCCTCCTTTTTCTGTTAGTAAACATTGTGACGTTTTTCTGTGGGCGGAGCTTAGCTGGAGGCAGAAAGATTCCACTGACTGCTTCACTAACGCTAGCTATTAAGTTTGTTAGCTTGTTTTTTTTTAACAATGTCTGGAGAAAATCCAATTTTACCTGCATATGTAAGGTCACTACACTGTGCAGGACCATGATTGTTATTTAAATAAGTAAACTTTACCGGACGAAGTCAGATTGGCCGACCCTATGCTCAAAGGATGGACGATCTGACAGGATTACCTCCGGTTAAGTGTGGGACTCCCGCATCTATAGATTTATTTATACTGGGAGCACCTGCCTGGCCCGGCACTCGGCCCAGTTTGTTTATCATTCTGCTAGTGGTGCCGACTACAATCCATAGTTAAAGTTAAAGTGATGAGTAATGAAGTTGGGCTCAGGTTATGTGCTGTGGGATGTGTTTCCCATACATTTATTTATTTGTATGTATCCCGCCACTTCTATATCAAAAAACTGACCGATTTTCTTGACTGAGTAAACATGAGCACGTAATGCATGTTTAAAAATCAACGAGGCACGGAGTTTTTATATCACTGTAAATTTGAAGGAGAATGTCTTTAGAAAATGTTCATGTCACTTTTATTTCTGGCCTTGCAGAAACATATATGCCTGATAAAGCAGTTTGTAAGCTCAGCCATTAGGGTACAGGCCAACAGCCGCGCATCGGGAAAACCTCTAGTTCTCCCGCTTTATTAAAGCTACTTCCTGTTGGCAGAGAATGAATTTGCATTTTAATAAGTCCGCCTGATTTACTTGAAAGTATATTTTGCTTGTTATCAAAAAAATAATCTGTCTCTATAGGGACTTAGCTTGGCATAATTCTATTTGGATGTCTACCGGAAGTTAAGTTAGGGCCACAAAAGCGCGCATGCGCAGTAACATTTGTTTATGTTGTTGCCGTTGAAACCGTCTATAAAGAAACCTAACGTGTAGAAAAGAGAAACTCACCTGTGTCTATCTAGTCATGAAGATGTATATATTTCAGTTTCAGCAGGCAACTATTTTTACAGCTAACGTTGAGACGTGACAGTGAACTGGGCCACAATACAAAAAGTTAGTTAAACATTCAGTGTGATGGATATATTACTCGAAGATGAATGTATCATGCAATGGTCAAACAGTTATTTTAAAGTATCCTGTAAATTATGTAAGTTAAGTTTAAGGTGACATTACAGTATACCTTTTTACAATACTTTACATACCGTCGCCTACATTTAAAGGAAGATGTGAATATTTTCTAAAAATAAAAATTCCAGAAACTAATTTTGAACTTTCTGTATTTGTCTATTGTTTCTTACCAAGTTCTTAGAAGTTATCAATCACAACAATGTATATTACAGATGATTAAGCATGTAAATCGGCAGTTTGTTGTTTTATACACATGCACACAGACATTATTATTTCCTACACGACGTCGAGAGATGCATAAGAAATCTTTAGACACGTAACACAAACTATAATCCATAACAACAAAAGACAATACTTTATTAACTCTTGATAAGAAGTGTGGCGCCGTAAATGCTAACATTTTTGACGATTGTTTCGTCCAGTCCCTCGTTTATCTCGCTTCACCACAGCTACCGTCGGGTTTTTGATGGCAGATATGCTACAAAATTTCAATTATGCCTGTAATTACGATTCCTGCATCCAGCATCACAACAAAATGATATTTTAAGCTCCTTATGTAGCCGAATCTGTGCTGGTTTGAATGGGCCGCCTCCAGTTTTCTCTTTGTTTTGCCTCCAGCTAGCGCTGTGACGTAATCGTGACGTCGGCGCCAATCGCTAATCGGTAAAGTCAGCGCGTCACTGCAGCTGCCGTTAGAAGTCCTGGTTGCTATAGAAACAGTCAGCGTTCTGAGATGCGCGCTCAGGACTGCGCATGTGCACTGGCTGATCGAGCCTGAAAAATAAGCTTTTTATAACGCTATCTGAGCAAAAGAAACAACATTTATGACGCAGTTGTTGTCAGACTTCATTGGTGATTACAAATATGACATTTAATCGTAAGCTTAGTGAACAGTTTGGGAGAATTTGATGTTTCCCCATACAAAGTGATAGGAGCTGCACTTGCATGCCCGAGAGACGTTTCAAAGATGGCATGACTTGCCTTAAAGAGACTTTGTTTATAGTGAAAATGAACAATATACTTCAAAGCCATACAGTAATATGAATTTCTTTGAATCTCATTACATTTTAATTCTGCTCCCTTAAATCGAAAATACAATTTCATATTTGCCTCCTTAATTCAAGTTCATCTCATAGCATAACTAGAATTTAAAGGCATTCTCAATTAATTTCAATATATTGCACATGATCTTGGTGTTTATGTGTGTGTTTGTGTGAACGTGTGGCCAAACAGACCTGAAAGAAGGGCACATCCCCGTGTGTAGACGATGATGCCTGCCAGGGTGCAGGTACGCTGGCACTTAGTGAATAACGATATAGAGGAACAGCAGAGCCCAGCTCCAGTTTGAACACATAGACAGTAAGGAGACCACCTGCAGAAATTCATAGAAACAGTGCTTTAATACATTTAAAGGCAGCAGACATCAGATACCATTCAAAAGATTGGGGTCTTTATTATTTATGTATGCATTTATTTATTCATGAAAGAAAGAAATGACTACTTTTATTCAGCAAGGGCACATTAATATGATCAAAACTGACAGTACAGACATCTATAATATTACAAACGTCTGTACGATCAAAACTGACAGTACAGACATCTATAATATTACTAATGTCTGTACGATCAAAACTGACAGTACAGACATTTATAATATTACAAATGATTTCTATTTCAAACAAACTTCCTGTTCACTAAAGAATCCTAATATACATACTGTACCTATATCTACATAGGCTATATATAATCATTATTGTAAATTGTAATACTATTTCACAATATTACTGTATTATCTATATCATTTCAAATAAATCAAATAAATGTACCCTTGGTGAACATAAGTCTTCTTTCAAAAACATGTATAAATATAGCTGCAAGCAGCGATTAGCTGAGTTCAAGCACTTTAAGGCAAAAAAGACATGACGTATTATTTAGCAAGCCTGTAACCACCTAAATCAATGATTAAAACAAGCATGTTTGGCAATTCCAGGTAATTTGCCATAGAAATATTATGTTTTTAACATTTACAGCTATTATAACACCACCTATAGGGCAAAGAGTCAAACAAGCCCACCCAGTTTCGTTCCGATTGGCCTCCATTAATAGGTGCTCAAAATTCATTGGCCAAAGACAGCCATGTTTTTCGAGATACACAAACGTGCTCAAAGACTTTGGACGCAGACAACGCATGTGAATTTTCCAGTCACTCGGACTAACGGATGCGTAGTTATAGCCATTATGTTTTGTCGTTTTATAGCGCCACGCAGTGGACAGACTCAGATTTTTCTCATGTGACCTCAGACTGAGTTCTTCATATGCGTATCGAGTTTGATGTAAATATCTCATTCCGTTAAAAAATGATAGCTATTTTAGAAAAAGTGTCCATGCCTCTTTCAAAAGTTTTGGCGTCCCTTTGCAACGGTGAATTTTATTTATTTTATTATTTTTTTGGTTTGGTTCTGATCGGGCGAAAATCCTAGGACTAGTTTGCAAAAGTAGGTTTTAAAAAAAATCCAAAACAGCCGGAAATTTTCGTCATATGTGTTTTGTTCGTCTTGACCCAAGGATTCCAGTGATATAAGACACTTGAGTCTGCAATAAGCGCTTTAGGAGTTATGAGCGATTTCATACTTTTGGTCACTGTAGCGCCCCGTCAGGCTGATCGGGGCGAGCCTTGGTGACGTTGTAGACAGGGTGAGTACTACCATCCCTCAAAGTTTCAGGTTTCTACGCCTTACGGTTTGGTCTGCCCGATCACTTTTAGATCAGAATCTTAACAATTACAATTGCCAATCAGCACGCTTGAACCTCTAAATACTACCAACACTAAACCTTTTAAAGGTAGCATATGAGATGTCTAAAGTAATGTTTACTACTTTTAAAAGCAAAAGTTTGTGAAAACTTGTTCAGCTGAGAAACTTTGTCAGGTAATATAAGGTTTTAGGATGAACATGAGTCTTCTTTATTTTTGAATATATTATGTTTATGCTAAAACATATTTTTCTCAAACCGTAGAAGTGCACTCCATTTATGACTTCACAGCTAATAGACATGAAATAAAAGCAACAAAACATTAATTTGGATTTAAGGGGGGATTTAAAAAACCAACTAACATTGCAAGCATGTCAGTGAATGTATATCAATAATGGGGTGCATTTGTTCGCATTTTATTTTGTGATTTCACAGGAGCAGAGTTCAGGAGAGCGGTGTGTGTGAGAGCTGTGTGTGCCACATAAAATAGCGATGATCTGTATGAATATGTTGCCCATAAAAGGATCCTATCCTTTACTTTCTTTCTTTTTTCCAGCTGGTAAGGGGTGGATTCAGAGAAAAATATTCTCAGTTAGCTACTGCAGGCAGGAGAGACTGCATAATAACATCAAAAAACATCAAAAAACCACCGCAGTTTAGAGAACATCCAAATGTATGTTTTCACAGCACATTAAGTTCATTAGGTTAATTAACTGTGGGAATTTAGCCAAAGTTTTATTTAAATGCACTTTGTAATTGTTAAGCAGACAGTTTATGAATACACTGTCAAACTAAAATCAGATTAAAACAGGATTTTCATGGTTTCTAGTAGGACACTAGCTTTTATACAATTACTGTAGATAAGCTGTAGTATAATAGCCAAATAATGCCACTTTCGTCTTCTATAGAGCTGCGTTCTGAATAAAATTTGTTTCATAACTGATGGATACTGCGCTGTTACTGAACTGAATCAACACTGAACTGACTCAAGTTAAATAATGACACTATTGCCTTCTGTGGAGATGTTTCATAATTTGATAGACTTTACAACTGTGGACAGAGACAATATATAATTTCCATAGCAACAACTTTTTATTTCAGTGTTATTTTATTACGATTACTATTATTTTGGTCTGCTTTTTGTAGCACAGCTGTCGAAATTTCTGTGAAAGCTTCTTAGCTTCTAGCATCCAGATACAATATAAAAACTGATATTGCTGATAGTGCTAGGTAGTAAATGATTACAATAAACTAATAAATTCCCAAAATTAAGTACTTCTAATTAGATTATATTACATTTTAAAATACTCGTAATCAGATTAGTTACTTTTTATAGATTACATGATTACATATTATTTACAGAATGGCAGTAAATGATTCATAATTTGATTTTTTCTTTCAGTTTTTTTCTTTCTAAAATTCTACCGCTTTTTTTTACATTTAGAAAGTCTTCCTGCTTTTCATCAACTCACAAACCTCATGTAGTTCCAGTTTGCGAAACCCTGGCATAATGTAATGTTTAATACACTGAATGATGTTGATAAAGAATGGAATATATTTTAAGTCAAAAGTAATCAAAAGTAGTCAGAATGCATTATCTAATTTGTGTAATCCAATGGATTACACTACAAACTATAATTTCCATTATGTAATTTGTAACAAACTACAATTTGTAAGTAATCTGCCCAGCACTGTATATAAATATAGTAATAATATACATTGCCGGTCAAAAGTTTGGAATAATTAAGATTATTTAGTGTTTTGATATGCTATTATGCTCAATTTATTGCATTTATTTGATGAAAAATACAGTAAAAACTGTCATATTATGGACTATTGTTACAATGTAACATATGTGACCCTGGACCACAAAACCATCATAAGGGTTAATTTTTCGAAATTGAGATTTATACATCATCTGAATGTATGGTTTGTTAGGATAGGACACTATTTGGTCGAGATACAACTATTTGAAAATCTGGAATCTGAGGGTGCAAAAAAAATCAAAATATTGAGAAAATTGCCTTTAAAGTTGTCCAAATGAAGTTCTTAGCAATGCATATTACTAATCAACAATTGAGTTTTGATATATTTACTGTAGGAAATTTACAAAATATCTTCATGGAACATGGTCTTTACTTAATATCCTAATGATTTTTAGCATAAAAGAAAAATCGATAATTTTGACCCATACAATGTATTTTTGGCTATTGCTACAAATATACCCCAGAGACTTAAGACTGGTTTTGTGGTCCAGGGTCACATATGTTAAACATGTTTTCTATTTGAATATACTAAAAAAACAGTCTTCGGTGATAAAGGGATAGAAATGGACCTGTGTGGTCGACCATCTCGACCAACCTGGTTAGAGCTAGTTAGAGCACCTCAGTTAAGCAGGTGAAGGCCTGGTGAGCTGATTAACCGTGCTCTTAAACCAGTTTACCAGCCTGACAACCTTCTGCTGCTATGACCTGCTTTTTCCAGCAGGGACTGCATCAAAGACTGATTAAGCTTTGATAAAACAGGTGTCAGTGTTTTTCCACCCTTTCCTCCCAGCAGAGCAGAGAAACAAACCTGCGAGCGTCTGTGTGCTGTTGTTGGATGCTGGTTTGGTCTGGTTTGAGGGAACTGTGGGATGATTCCCTGAGGTAGAGCTTGTGAAGTCAGCAGTGCTGTGCAGATTATGAGGCCGCTCCATAAAAACACCTGTGAGACACAGAGAGGTGGGACACGTCAGTCTCGAACACTTTAGGCAACACTTTATTTTAAGGTCCAATTCTCACTATTAGCTAGTTGTTTTAACATGCATATTACTAGCATATTGGATTAGTAGTACTATATGGCTTATTCTGCATGACCATATCCTTTAATACCACCATACCTAAACTTAACAAATACCTTACTAACTATTAATAATCAGCAAATTAGGAGTTTATTGAGGCAAAAGTCATAGTTAATAGTTAGTAGTTAGAATTTGTCCCTAAACTAAAGTGTGACCCCTCTTTCAATGGTAGTGTACATTCAAATAGGATTGAAAAGTATAGTATAGTATAGTTGATATTTTTGTCCTTTTTGCCACTTTATTTGTGATGTTTATTTGTCAGGATATAGAGAGATATGATAGAAAATTATGAGGGGGATCAAGAAATAAGCTTCATTATTTTTCAAATTTTGAATACCAGATTTTAAATCTGTTCTCAAACTCTTATACAGTATGTATTCATATATTATGATTGAATAAATAACCACTGCTCTGTTAAGCATTATATAATGTTTGTTATGGCACACTCTCGGATACTTGATTCCGATTCAATTGTGGCATTTTACGGTCAAACAAAACAATGTAACTGATAATGAATAATGTACCGATGTAGCCGATGTGGGGGGGGGGATCCCTTCAGGGTGACACTAGACATTATCCCTTATGTAATGGCTTATTGATGAAATTTGCCTGACATCCAAAAATTGGCACTACTCAAAAGCAAATGTTTCGGCTCATTACCTGCTGCCTTCATCTACTGTATCTTTCCCTAAGCAGAAAATCTGTAAGCTAATTAAATAAGACAGTGCAAATGAGTCAAGCAATTGTTTTCAATGAGTCACTAGAGTATATACTCCAGCAGCGATGTTTAGAAGACCCACCCGAGCACATATGGCAGGCGATGCCCTGGGCGCTGAGGTTGCTGCGCAGGTCCAGCAGTCTCTGCAGGTTGGTGTCTCTGTGGAAGAGCACAGGCGCGTGACTGGCCGGCCGCAGAAGACAACAGCACCACACCGAGCCCAGCAGAACCAGAACATACACACCTGCAACACCAGACAGGATGGGACGTGAGAGGGTTGTAGTATGGAACAAGTGGACGGGGGGAAGGATGTTTATCACAAAAAGCTAACGCTGGGATTTAACACTCATGTTGTGTTCTGGTCATTTTGACCCAAAATGCTAATATTAATGGACTGGATTAAATCTAAGACTTTGCTAAAACAGGATATAACAAATGCCATTAAAGTCCCTGTAGGTATAATGGTCAGTGTCTCAATACTGTTGTCTATATAGTGTAAGCTCAGATCAATGAGGCCTACCATCGATCACCTCCAAAACGTAATACAAAACCCTTGCTGTTTGAAAGAAAACAAGTTCAGAAAAAGGCTGAATCTGGTATTTGGTGATGACATAGCATATTGTGAGATTTACAAGCAATATTTTTTTTTTTTGCACAGCATAAGGGTTAAATGCATCCTGCTACATTATGCATGACTGTATTGTTACTGTCTCTAAGTCTATAATTATAGCACCGTTGTTTCAACACTGCTCAGGCTGCTCACCTAATAAGAGGAAAGAGCAGTGGTGGCCTGGGAGAAACCTGGCTCTAATTTAGCGTATTGACATGCATGCAGCTGCATAAATATGCATTTACACAATAGGTGTTTGTGGAAATTTCTTGCTACGCTCCAACATGCTAATACAAGCTTAATTGCATTGTTGCAGACACATAAGGGATGCGGTTCATAGCTCCTTTGTTTGAGCTGTGAATAGACTGACCTTGAGACTAAGAACAAAATACAGAGAGTCTGAAACAAAACAGCCAGGAAATTTTCATCTTACGCGTGCACAAATTGTGTGTACATTAGCAGAAAAATCTGAATCTGACTTGCATGAGTTCACTATTGTACTCTTTGTTCGTTTTCAGATAATCATTTATCAGACCTTTATACCTTTGTAAGCATTCTTTTGTCAACCATTCTTTAGATCTTAGGAAGGTATAAAGGTATATTTTTAAAAATGAATTTCAGTGCAATTATTTACAGGTAGACACAATCCTGATTAAGTTACTATTATAGCATTTATGAATATTATAAATAATAATGCATCAGTTTTGATTAGATTTTATTTTTATATTTTCATTGATTTTGTCATTTTATATTATTATTATTATTATTACAGTTAGTTACCTAGGTAACATTTCTAAGTTTCAGATTTTCGTTTAAATAGTAAGCAAATCAGTATAGGCATTATTCTATATAAACATGTCAAATAGCACACAACATTGTTGACATGTTACCTCATCACATTGCAGTTTTAATTCAATGAGTGCTGTCCAGGTATTTTGCACTAATTTTGTGTAAAAATGTTACCACACTTAGCAGTCTTATCAAATACTGAGTGAAGAAAGAGATTGTGGCTGATATTACTGGTTCATCCATCACACTGGAAATGGAAGGCCGTGTCAAGCGCATTAGATTGTGGGATGCACTCTCATGCAGTAGATCTGTTGTGAACTGCACACTTTGGCAAGTATAGTATGACATCCAGTCATTCCATGCATACAGACAATTTGCATAGTATTTTATTATGCTATAGTATAGTATAGTATAGTATAGTATAGTATTATGCTATACTATACTGTACTGTATTGTACTATACTATACTATACTATATTATGCTTACATACATACATACATACATATACAGTTAGGTCCATATATATTTGGACACAGGCACAGTTTTTATTATTTTAGTTGCTGACCAAAACATATTCAAGTTACAGTTATGAATGTGGGCTTAAAGTGCACACTCTGAGCTTTAATTTGAGGGTACACTCATCAAAATTGGAGGAAAGGTTAAGGAATTACAGCACTTTAATATGTACCCTCCCCCCTTTTTTTCAAGGGACCATACGTATTTGGACAATTGACTCAAAAGCTTTCATGGACAGGTGTGGGCTATTCCTTCATTATTTCTACATCAATTAAGCAGGTAAAAGGTCTGGAGTTGATTTTAAGTGTGCCGTTTGCATTTGGAAGCTGTTGCTGTGAACCCACATCATTCTGTCAAAGGATCTCTCCATACAAGTGAAACAGACAATTGTTAGGCTTCAAAAACAAAACAAATCCATCAGAGAGATAGCAGGAACATTAGGAGTGGCCAAATCAACAGTTTGGTACATTCTGAGAAAAAAAGAACGCACTGGTGAGCTCAGCAACATAAAAAGGCCTGGACGTCCACGGAGGACACCAGTGGTGGATGATCAGAGAATCCTCTCCATGGTAAAGAAAAACCCTTTGAAAGAAGGATCAAAGTACGCACATCCAAAAATGTGTTGGCCAGGTGCAAGATCAAAGGGTATCATCAAATAATAGAAAAAAGATCTGCACACTGTTAATCTCCCTTTATTCAAAAAAGTTTAAAAGTGGTAATGTTTCGGTCAAAGACCTTCGTCAGGCATGTGTGTGTGTTTGCCTGACAAAGGTCTTTGACCAAAACGTTGCCACTTTTAAACTTTTTTGAAAGAAAAACCCTTTCACAACATCCAGCCAAGAGAAGAGCACTCTCCATGAGGTAGACGTGTCACTGTCAAAGTCTACAATCTAGAAAAGACTTCACGAGAGCAAATACAGAGGGTTCACCACAAGGTGTAAACAAGGCCAGATTCGACTTAAAAAGCATCTAAAAAAGCCAGACCACTTCTGCAAAAGCGCTCTTTGGACGGCTGAAATTAAGATTAACCTGTAACAGAATGACGGGAAGAAAAAAGTATGGAGAAGGCTCGGAACAGCTCATGATCCAAAGCATACATCATCTGTGATATGTATGTCTTAATATGGTGGAGCAGTGTGATGGCATGAGCATGCATGGCTTCCAGTGGCACTGGGTTACTGGTGTTTTGTGATAATGTGACAGAGGACAGAAGCAGCAAAACAACACAAAGACAAAACTAAAAGCAGAAAGACCCACAAACAAACAACAACTGAAGTCAGCTGCGGTAAAGGCCTGGCAAAGCATCTCAAAGGAGGAAACCCAGTCTCTGGTGATGTCCATGAGTTCCACACTTAAGCCAGTCATTGCCTGCAAAGGATTCTCAACAAAACAATAAAAATGAACATTTTATTTATGATTATATTTATTTGTCCAATTACATTTGAGTGCCTGAAAATGGGGCAACTGTGTATAAAAAATGGTTGTAATTCCTAAGCATTTTGTTTTTTTTCAACTCCTTAATTAAAGCTTAAAATCTGCTCTTCAATTTAATCTTGATTGTTTTATTTTTAATTCTGTTCTGTTGGCATACAGAGTCGAAATTATGAAAATTGTATCAGTGTCCAAACATATATGGACCTAACTGTATATATACCCTATATAGAGTATACATGTTGCAGCAAAGAGAGTCATGATAGTATATTTAGTATATTTTTAAAAGAATCATACTCTGGTTCACATTGCAGCTAATTTTGTCCACTTTGTCCACAATTCTATGAAATGTGCACTTACACTGTACTGAAACACTAAAAATATACATAAAAAATCTATAGATAATATAATATTAATATTAATGATACAATATTAATAACAGATACTACAATATCAATAAAATAATAGGTCACTTAAGTGCACTTAAAGAGAAACACTTTCATGAGTGTTTCTTAACATACTTAAATACTCTTTTAAAGAGCCCTTTGTAATAATGTAAAATTAAAAGTTTTACCTTGAAGTATATTTAAAATAATTGAAATAATTATTTTTTTGTTGTGCTTTAAAGAAGTACATTTATTTTGATGTGTTGACTAACTTTGAATAAAGTATAGTAAAGTGTACTTCCTTTTCACAAGGGCAAACTAACAAAAGCTAAGTAAATCTGAAATTGGACATGCTGTACTTTAGCTACTGTAGGCACACAAACCCCTGGTTTCACAGACAAGGCTTAAGACTAGTCCCAGACTAAAAGTGCTCAAATATAGCCAGTTTACATGCTACTAAATGACTGAAATTCAGCTCTTACATGATATTTTACATGAAACTCACGAACACTGGCAAATCACCTTAATTACCTTAATTTCGTACCATAATTTGACATAACTTTGGGTTCAGACAAAGTGATAAAAGTCTCTGCACAACTCCAGAAAGTTAGAAGCCAGTGAATCAAAGTGAAAGGTTTCAGCCGGCTCTTGGTAGTTTTGTGTGTGACATACATCAGACAGTAAGCCAATGCTCTGTGGGCGGCCTATGAGAGCATTGTCTGTGGCTGAGAGCAAAGCGTTTCTCACCTATAATGGTTTTCCGTTTCTCCACTACAGGCTCTGCCACCCAGTGTCTCAGGAACCTCTGAAGGTGAGCGCTGACCACCCCTACACTGCCCTCAGTGGACACGGCCAAAGGAGCTTCAGCTGAGAGCGACAGCAGCACCGCATCTGATTCAGAGTCATACACACCTGCGCAGAAATCAACAATACAAGGAGTGACTCAGCAGCTGACTCAGCAACCTGGACAGAAATCAACAACACAAGGTGTGATTCAGCAGCTGAATGTGATGATCTGAGATAATGCACCATGGTTTTTATTTTCAAATCAACGTGAAATCAAAATAGACCCTGTTTGCTTGCTTTGTTCATATTCATGGTCTTATCATGACTGATTCATCGGTGCACAGTATTCCAAATTTTCCAAAATTCCAAACTGTCTCTGTAATCTTTTATCAAAATGAAATAGCGTTTGTGGTGATGGCATAATCATTACCTGGTTCCATTTCTACTGTTATTAGAGCAACGTCATCTTCATCTGAGAGCGGACTGGGGCTGGCGGAAAGTTTAGTTAGAGTGGTCCACCTGTTAGGATTAACAGTCTCAGGGTTAAAGGGAAAATACACACAAAAGCGCAAGTA
>JAFVLL020033912.1:0-59632 GCA_021397915.2 Tor tambroides | reverse complement strand
AACTAATTTGTAGGAATTTGTGGAATTTTTAGGCGTGTACTATGTAGAATACATATTAATATTAGTATTAATAATATTACTACAAGTATTTGGGTGTACAGTACAATGGAAATTCTGTGGTATACAGCTATGGTGATCATTTAGTCCCATGGTATTTATCATAGCACTGTGCTATTACCATGTTATTATTTAATATCATCACTGTATCATGGAACCACCAATACTTCTATGCAAAAGAACTTCAGCATTGTTATATAATGCTTAACATGTCATTACACTGTCATTAAAAGTTTAGGGTTCTGTACAAAAGAAATATCTTCTGCTCACCAAGGCTGCATTTATTTGAGCAAAAACACAGTAAAAACGGTAGTATTGTGAAGTATTATTACAAAATACCACTTTTCTATTGGAATATATATTAAAATGTAATTTATTTCTGCGACGCAAAGCTGAATTTTCAGCATCATTATTCCAGTCTTCAGTGTCACGTTCCTTCAGAAATGATAATATGCTGATCTGATGCTCAAGAAACATTTCTGATTATTATCAGTGAAAGCAGTTATGTTTAATATGTTTAATTTTGTGGAATACTTAATATTTTTGTCGAAACGGTTATACATTTTTTTCAGGATTCTTTGATAAAAGGAGCATCCAAAAGAACAACGTCTATCTGAAATATCATTTTTAAGAGTGTGAAAGTTTTTTCCGTAATTGTGATCAGTTTAATGCATCCTTGTTATAAAAGTATTAATTTCTTAAAAAAATAAATTATTCGCCTCAACATTTTCAATGGCAGTGTACATTCAAATAGTTTTGTAAAGTTTAGTACAGTATAGTATTGTATAGTTTATATAGCGTTTTTGCCACTTGTGACTTATTTGTCAGGATGTAGAGAGATATGATAGAAAATTATGTGGGAATCAGGGAATAGGCTTAATTATTTTTCATTTTTCAGAATTCAAATTTTGAATTAATAAATCTGGTCTCAAACACTTATACAGTATGTTTTCATATAGCATGAATGAATATATAACCACCGCTCTGTTAAGCATTATAGGTCACACTTTATTTTAAGGTCCAATTCTCACTTTTAACAAACCATTAACTATGACTTTTGCCTCAATAAATCCCTAATTTGCTGCTTATTAATAGTTAGTAAGACAGTTGTTAAGTTTAGGTATTGGGTAGGATTAGGAATGTAGAATAAGAGCTTTACAAGTAATAATAAACAGCCAATATGTTAATAATAGGCATGCTAATAAGCAACTAGTTAATAGTGAGAATTGGTCCCTATACTAAAGTGTTACTGCATTATATAATGTTTGTTACTGCACACTCTCTGGGATTCTTGATTCTGATTAAACTGTGGCATTTCATGATCAAATATTTTTGCTAAACAATGTAACTGATAATGAATCATTTACAGTCAGCCAATCAAAATAACAAAAAAATAAATCCCTTCAGGGTGAAACTAGACATTATCCCTTATGTAATGGCTTATTGATGAAAGTTTCCCGACACCCAAATATTGGCACTACTCAAAAGCAAATGTTTCGGCTCATTGCCCGCTGCCTTCATCTACTGTATCTTTCCCTAAGCAGAAAATCTGTGAGCTAATTAAATAAGGCAGTGCAAATGAGTCAAGCAATTGTTTTGAATGAGCCACTAGAGTATATACTCAAGCAGCCCCGTGTGCGATGTTTAGAAGACCCACCCGAGCACATATGGCAGGCGATGCCCTGGGCGCTGAGGTTGCTGCGCAGGTCCAGCAGTCTCTGCAGGTTGGTGTCTCTGTGGAAGAGCACAGGTGCATGACTGGCCGGCCGCAGGAGACAACAGCACCACACCGAGCCCAGCAGAACCAGAACATACACACCTGCAACATCAGACAGGATGGGATGAGAGAGTGTGGCAATACCGGACAAGTGGATGGGGAAGGATGTTTATCACGAAAAGCTAATGCTGGGATTTAACCCTGACCTGGAGAGGATTTTCTTTTTCCTCAAAATGCTAGTTAATGTTAATGCATTGGATTAAGACTTACTGACTTTGCTCAAATAGAGTGTTACAACTTTACAACAATTTTTGTAATTTTTTTTTAACCAACTCTCTCAAACTTGTGGTGTGGTTAAAAAATGACCAGCCTAAAAAACTGCTCATAAATTTCTAATTATGCTATAATCAGTCCTGGGTAGTAACTGATTACATGTAATCTGGATTATGAAATCAGATTACAACAATCAAGTATTTATTACATTTTATAATCTCGTAATTTGACTACAGTTAATTTTTTATTGATTACATGATTACATATTATTCACTCAATAGCAATAAATTATTCAGAATTTATTGATTCTCCCTAATTCTTCTTTTTCATCTTTTACATTTTCTTCTCTAAATTAGCCTACCGCTTATATACATACAGTTTTATGGACAGTCACACAAAGACCAAACATTAGTCAAGTGTCTATAATTACCAACCTGGTCTCATGACGAAAACGTACCTCTGGGAACTTTTTCGCAAGACGCGAAATACGCACCGCCATGTACGTTTCGTGACATATTCACTATGGCACTAAAGAGTGCCCGCTTTTTTCCCCCGCAACAGATGAATGTACATATGGTACTTTTTATATGACGTTGCTTTTGTAGTGTCACTCACCACAGTTCTGAATTGAAATGTCCATTGAGTGGCGCTAAAGCTCTAATGCTCTGCAACGTTTTAAAATAACGTACCATCTGCACTACACCTAAACCAACACGATAGTATGAACAAAAGCGAATGTCACAAGCATGCCGTGTTAGCTTGTTTTTTGATTTCTCATCTTTCAGCTCTTTCAGCGTGTTTTTGACGGGATTCGCACCCAAGGATTCTTCATCCTAAATCCAATTCTGTGCAGGCTGAGCTACTGAGCAAAGCTTGTTACGTCCAGAAAGCAAAACATATGGAGCTGTGATCATAACTGTGTACCAAAACGATTACAAGCACTCACTGTTTTACCACCTCTAGTGTTCATTTCTGTTGGAAACTGCAGTAATATGAACTTATTGGTACGTATTTCGCGTTTTGCGAAAAAGTTCCCAGAGGTACGTATCGTTCAACTTCTGGATTTACAAAAATTATTTCAGTGGTTTCCCAACATTTCAACATTGCATCAACTACTAATGAACACATTCATTTTTATTTACCCTGCAGTTCCTTCACAAACCCCATTTGGAAATCTTGATGTAATGTAAAGTTTAATGCATTTCATGTTATATTTTATTTTATTTCTCTTTTTATTCTATTTAAATATTGTACACGATTTGAATCAATATGATAAACGAGTTAGGTCAAAATGAATCTAAAAGTAATCAGCAAGTAGTCTGATTATATTATCCAAAATGTGTAATGTAATGGATTACATTGCTAACTACAATTTTTGTCATGTAATTTGAAATCAATAACGAACAACAATTTGTAAGTAATCTATCCAGCACTGGCTATAATATTACCAAATATTGGATTCAGTCTATTTTTATCAGCTTTTTTTTTCTTTCAGTTTCTTTCAAGCAGCAAAGGTGGGACAACTCCATATTAATGTCTATGTTTTTAGAATGCAATGCCATTAAAGTCCCTGTTAGCGTAATGCTCAGGTGTCCCAATATTTTTATCCATACAGTGTAAGCTCAGATCAATGAGGCTTATGATCGATCAGCTCCAAAACATAATACAAAACCCTTGCTGCTTGAAAGAAAACAAGTTCATAAAAAGGCTGAATCCAGTATTTAGTAATGACATAGCATATTGTGAGATTTACAAGCAATTTTTAAAAGGCCAGTCATTTTTGCACAGCACAAGGGTTAAATGCATCCTGCTACATTATGCATGACTGTATTGTTACTGTCTATAATTATCGCACCGTTGTATCAACACTGCTCAGGCTGCTCACCTAATAAGAGGAAAGAGCAGTGGTGGCATGGGAAAAACCTGGCTCTAATGTAGCTTATTGACATGCATACAGCTGCATAAATATACATTTACACAATAGGCGTTTGTGGAAATTTCTTGCTACACTCCACCATGCTAATACAGGCTTAATTGCATTGTTGCAGGCACATAAGGGATGCGGTTCATAGCTCATTTGTTTGAACTGTGAATAGACTGACCTTGAGACTACGAACAAAATACAGAGTCTGAAACAAAACAGCCAGGAAATTTTCATTTTACTCATGCACAAATTGTGTGCACATTAGCAGAAAGATCTGAATCTGACTTGCATGAGTTCACTATTGTACTCTTTGTTCGTTTTCGGATAATCATTTATCAGACCTTTATACCTTTGTAAGCATTCTTTTATCAACTATTCTTTAGTTCTTATGAAGGTATAAAGGTGTATTTTTAAAAATGTATTTCAGTGCAATTATTTAGACACAATCCTGATTAAGTTACTGTATAATGTATCAATTTTTATTAGATTTTATTTTTATATTTTTATTGATTTTGTCACATTATTATTATTATTACTAATACTAATAATATTACTAATTACTAACAGTATACCAAGTATATTTTAGTTTACCATAAATGCTTGTCAGGTACATTCAGCAGTTACACTTTAACCAGACAATAGAAATAATTATGGAATTACATTTAAAGATATAATTAAGTCCTACTTAAGTGGATAAAAAAGCACTCTAAACTTCAGTTAATTGCATTTAATATCAATTTAAACTATAATACATTTTCATTTGCTTGCAATTAACATGCAATTAAGTGTCCAAAAACATTACATTCAGTTCACAATCAAACATATTCTTAATTTTTTTTTTTTTTGGAAGTATATTGAAGTGTACTGACCTTCACAAGGGCAAACTAACAAAAGCTTGTTTTTTTAGTGATGTTCAGGGGAGAGTAAATCTGAAATTGGACATGCTGTACTTTAGCTATGCACACAAAGTGCTCAAGGATAACCAGTTTACATGCTATTAAATGAGTGAAATTAAGCTCTTAAATGATATTTTACATGAAACTCACAAACACTGGCAAATCACCTCAATTACCTCAACTTTGTACCTTAATTTGACATAATGTTGGGTCTAGAGTCTAGACAAACTGATAAAAATTTGTGCACATCTTTAGAAAGTAACTTAGAAGCCAGTGAATCAGAGTGAAAACCTTCAGCCAGCTCTTGGTAGTTTTGTGCGTGACATACATCAGACAGTAAGCGAATGCTCTGTGGGCGGCCTGTGAGTGCATTGTCTGTGGCTGAGAGCAAATGAATAAAGATGCTTAACTAATGTGAGCATTATGAAAGCACATCACGTCTTCTGAGATAAACCTCTAAACATTCCTAATCATGACAAGCGTTACTCACCTATAATAGTTTTCCGTTTCTCCACTACAGGCTCTGCCACCCAGTGTCTCAAGAGCCTCTGAAGGTGAGCGCTGACCACCCCGACGCTGCCCTCAGTGGACACGGCCAAGGGAGCTTCAGCAGAGAGCGACAGCAGTGCTGCATCTGATTCAGAGTCGTACACACCTGCACAGAAATCAACAATACAAGGAGTGACTCAGCAGCTGATTCAGAAACCTGGACAAAAATCAACAACACAATGTGTGATTCAGCAGCCGAATGTGATGATCTGAAACAATGCACTAAGGTTTTCATTTTTAAATCAATGTGAACTCAAAACAGACCCTGCTTTAGGGGCAGTCGTGGCCTAATGGTTAGAGAGTCGGGCTTGTAACCTCAAGGTCGCCGGTTCGATTCTCGCACCGGCAGGAATTGAAGGTGGGGATTGTGAATGAACAGCACTCTCACCACCTTTGAGACCATGACTGAAATTCCCTTGAGCAAGGCACCGAACCCCTAATTGCTCCCTGGGCGCTGGAGCAACGGCTGCCCACTGCTCCGGGTGTGTGTGCGCGTGCGCATTTGTTCACTACTCACTGCTGTGTGTGTGCACTTGGATGGGTTAAATGCAGAGCACCAATTTCGAGTATGGGTCACCATACTTGACAATACGTCACGACTTTCACTGTTTACTTGCTTAGTTCATATTCATGGTCTTATCATGACTGATTCATCAGTGCACAGTGTTCCAATATTCCAAACTGTCTTTGTAATCTTTTATCAAAATGAAATAGCGTTTGTGGTGATAGCATAATCATTACCTGGTTCCATTTCTACCGTTATTAGAGCAACATCATCTTCATCTGAGAGGGGACTGGGGCTGGCAGACAGTTTAGTTAGAGTGGTCCACCTGTTAGGGTTAACATGAAAATTCACACAAATAAACGCATTTAATTTTATGTAAATGTCAATGTAATTGCGTGGAAAAGAGTGACCATTCATTAAAAAGACACAACTCAAAATAAGGATTCATGAATCAGATATCACTATTTCTCTCATGGGCCATCTCTGGACTGCTTTTATCGCCATTTATGGTCCTTTTGCATCATTTTTGAAGCTTGAAAGGTTACATCTGCACTCAGTGTAACTGCATAGGAAAAGAGTGACCAGCACATTTGTGACCCTGGACCACAAAACCAGTCATAAGTGTCAATTTTTCAAAACTGAGATTTATACGTCACATGAAAGCTGAGTAAATAAGCTTTCCATTGATATATGGTTTGTTAGGATAGGAAAATATTTGGCCACGATACAACTATTTGAAAATCTGGAATCTGAGGGTGCAAAAAATTCAAAATATTGAGAAAACCGCCTTTAAAGTTGTCCAAATGAAGATATTAGCAATGCATATTACTAATCAGAAATGAAGTTTTGATATATTTACGGTAGGAAATTTACAAAATATCTTTGTGGAACATGATCTTTACTTAATGTCCTAATGATTTTTGTCATAAAAGGAAAATGGATAATTTTGACCCATACAATGTATTTTTGGCTATTGCTACAAATATACCCCAGCGACTTAAGACCGGTTTTGTGGTCCAGGGTCACATTTTGGAATGGCATGATGTTATTGATGACAGAACTTGTATTTGTCAAAATAAATGTTCTGTCACCATTTATTCACTTTCGTGTCATTCTAAACCTGTATGACTTTGTGACTTCTGTGGAACACAAGCTTTCAAGCTTCCAAAGCATTGCAAAAGAACCATAAAAGTGGTCAATCTGACCTGTGTAATAGCTTAAAGTGGGAAACAGACTAATTAACTTAAAGGTTTGGAATGACATGATGTTAATGACAGAATTTGTATTTCTGGGTGAACTATAAGTTTAAACAGATCATTTACCCAAAAATGAAAATTCTGTCATCATTTACTCACTCTCATGTTGTTCCAAACCTGTATGACTTTGTGTCTTCTGTTGAACACAAAAGAAGATTTTTCGAAGACTGTGCCGGTCAGTTTTTTCCATGCAGTTACAATGAATGGAGACTGAAGCACCAAATGCAATCAAAAGAACCATAAAATTGATCCAACTAAAAGTGCAATATCTTTAGTTGAGAAACAGACAAATTTAATGGGTAACGCTTTATTTTAAGGACCAATTCTCATTATTAATAACTAGTCACTTATTGGCATTTATATTACTAGCATATTGGCTGTTTATGAATACTTATAAAGCATATATTAATGCCTTTTTCTGCATGACCATATTTTAGATCCCTTAATCCTAAACTTAACAACTACCTTACTAACTATTAACAATAGGAAAATTGGGAGTTTGTTCAGGGAAATCTCGTAGTTAATATTGAATATGTGTTCTCTATTCTCAAGTTTTACTATTTAACACATTATTCACCAATACACTTCCCCTCCAATGAGCTGTTAACTCAAAAACGTCTGTGAATCACTCAGTCAGTGAATTTAACTTGAGATCTGGATCAGTCTGGTTCATGGACAAATCATTGAGACCAGTTTTGTGAACTGGATCAGCTGATTCATTAGCGAGATTCAACTCAATATAACGATTCATTAAACAGGCATCACTACTTCTCTCATGAGTCATATCTGGACTGCTTTTATGATTCATTTTTTGCAACATTTTTTAAATCTTGAAAGGTTCAGTCTTCATTCAATGTAATTGCATGGGAAAAAGTGGCCAGCATGTTGAAATTTCTCTGTTTGTGTCCCATTAAAGAAAGTAAGTCGTACAGGTTTAGAACAACATAATGACGTTCATGATGACAGAATTTGAATTTCTTGGCGAACTATTACTTTAAAAGGATAGTTTGCCCAAAAATTTAATTTCTGTCATCACCCTCCTGTTGCTTCTGCATGACTTTCCTTCTGTGAAACACAAAAAAAGATTCAACACAATCTCACAATTATACACAATTATACGCAATCAACACAGTGGCAATTCATAACTCTTTTATATTTTGGTGGCTAGTTCGTCTGAATTTGAACAATCTCATTTGCATGTTTTTGTACACTCTGCTTATGCCCCACTGATTATTAAGGGTGGACCTTCATGCTTACTTTTTCCTTAAAAATCATGCATTTCATATGATTCACATCGTACAAATTCATACGAAATTGCCACCTTGTAAAATAGGTGTATTTTTCCATGAGAACTGGTTGAGATATTTTGAAAAATGTTGATAACCAAACAGTTTTGGTAGATATTGACTTCTATTGTATGGAAGAAAAAAAGCACTTTCTCAATTTGAAAGAAAGAACATGCACATTTCTCAAAAGCCATTTTGGAAGAAATAACACAATCTACCATTTGGGACAGGTGTTGGCATGGGCAGCTCCACATTGGCTCCAGATGCAAAGGGCAGCAGGCATGAGAATGGACACCCAAAGCCAGCAGCAGCTCACAATGAGAGACATGAACAGACCAAAGTCATGAACCGCTGGGATCTAATGACGCATGCAAAACAGATAAAGGTCACGCGTCAGGTGTTGTCAAAAAATTTTCACTCCTTTGCATGTTTTAAAATAAATTAACCGGTGGGATTCTCATAACGCCAGTAAACGCTACTGAATAAACATGAGTCGGTGACAGAAACATAAAACTCCCATGGGTATAAAAGCTACTGTGAATAAAATAAGACCCCTCTTTAAAGATAAAGCAATGTTTGACTGTCTACTCTACATGTTCTTGCGGCTAATTTCATCATTTGTGCTCATGGTGTTTATTTTTTGATTGATGTTAGATCCTGAGCTTCAAAGTAGGAGGTCACATACAAATCCTCAAGTTCACTCAGAACTTTAGCTCGTTTTATCACACCACTTAAAGCTTTGATGACAGGGAAGTTACAGAATGTACAGGTCACAGGTCGTGACTGTAAGCAGAATTTTTATAAATTGTGTTATTTTCCATTGTGTAAATTTGACAGTCTTAGCAACAAATCATCAGGGAATTGACATCACGACCATGAGCACATTGACACCCATTTTTGGGTGAACCATCCCTTTAAATAGCATTTAAATAATAGCAATATCATTGGGAGATACAGAGTGACAATTGATATTTATATGTATCTTATGTAAGTAGTCTGCTACACTGCATTCTCGGGAAAAAAGGTATAAAAGCTTTCACTGGGGTGCAGGTTACTTTTAAAATGCATTTCAATACAGATTACACAATACACACTTTAAAAAGTAATTTGTAACATATTTTGTTAGAGTACACAAGCTTTGTAACTTAATCTAAAGATTTACTTTAGAATACTAATAAGGTATGTAACACAAAGTATCCTCTAGAGAAAAATGACATACTGTACACCAAACACAGGACTTGGTTTTCGCTGATGCTCAAGAAGGCAACATGATGCATTAAGCAAACTTTTTTTAAATTGGATGAACAGGGTAAATGGTACTTATTTTGACTTCTGGGAAACATGTAAGTATTAGCTTCTGAGGGGCTGTACTAAATGAAAAAAAAAAAAAGCTATTTAAACAAAATAAGAAAAATTCACACATCATCCTGTTCAAAGGTTTACACCCCCATGCTCTTAAAGCGCTGTGTTGCCTTTTTGTGCATCTTGTGCTTTTGGGTTGGAACTGTAATTTGATTACTACCCATTTAAAATGTAACCAATTAAATGTATGTACCTTTAAGGTACTAAAATGCACCCTTTAGGGGTAAATAAGGTACTGTACAAAGGAGTACCTTTTGAAAGGGTACCGTCCCACTAACAGTTTTTTTTTTTTTTTTCTGAGTGTTTTAATCTCATTGACTTACATTACAAGCTATCAGAATTTCATTATACTTTGTGGCCATATAAATATCAGAAACTGCATATTTTTGCACAGTTTGTGCCTCTGACTAAACTAAGGTGTTTTTTCCCCCTCTCAAGTCTGAGCTCCATATTCTCTCTATATCATACTATATGAGCCATAAAAGCCTGATGTATCAAATATGATATTAAACTTAATATTTCACTAGATAAATATGATATTACAACCATTTTAGGATTTGTTTTAAATATTTTATCTAAAGTTCCATGAACTTCCATTTAAATCTCGACTATTATTTCATAATTGAGGCTTTGCAGGGATAAAGGTCTAGAAGCAAAAACAGCCTGTGCAAAATAGTTCAGAAAAACTAAAATGTTGTTTTTGGTGCAAGAAACCTTGACTAGCACTGTAAGTGAACTTAACAAAATCCTCCCTAAGTGTAGGTTTTAGCCCCAGCACTTCACTTAGAACACACCCTTCAAAATGGTCAAAATGTTAGCACATCTCTGTTTGGAGAATTGATTTTCTGGACATGTTTATTCTGCTTGGCTGACTGCACCTGAGAGAAGGTGTTTGCAGCATATGCTGCTGCCGTTGTGAAGGACGTGAGAAACGTGGCTCGGCCTGCTGTCTTTACTGTGTAAATCATACGCTGCATTGAACAAGTCAGGTGGGCTGACTGTCTGAATGTACTGATGAACACAAATACGTCATCCACGCCTGGAAGGAAAGAAAGAGGAAGTTCAATTTAAGATGGTAGGATCAATCTATATGTTCATTTACAATGCTCCTCGGCTGATGTTTTATTATTCTCACCAATGCCGATGATGACGAAAGCTGCCACTCCATTGAGAATGCCGAGATATTTCACTCCAAACACCACATGATACAAGAAGAGCGCCACCAGACAGCTCAGACCAATACTGGCCAAGCCAAAGAACGTCAGAAACACTGCGGAGAAATGAAACGGATACTGTATGAAGCATAACGTCAGATCATGAAATTACTTTCAGTGCTGGATAAACTATTTTGAGAGTGTGTCTTCGAGTTTTAAGCTACTCAGTTCAACTACAGTAAAGGTCATTTTTAGTTAGCTATTCCCTACAAGACACTAAAAAATCAGCTAAGTGTCCATTTAAAAAGGCAATTTCTTTTAAATATGTTACTGCAATTTGATAATTGCACATGCAACCGGAAGAGTATTTATCAGGCACTGAAATAATATAGATATCAACTTTTACACTAATAATTTACTATTATTATTTCTAAATTAAAACGATAAATGATTAATAAATCTAGAAAACAACTATGCATTCAAAAGTTTGGGGTCAGTAAGATTTAATAATGTTTTTGAAAGGAGTCTCTTACGTTCACTAAGGTTGCATTTATTTGATGAAAATACAGTAAAAACAGCAATAATTGGGAAATATTTATAAATAAATAAATAACGGTTTTCTATTTAAATATGTATTTTAAAATGTAATTTATTCCTTTGATGCAAAGCATTATTACTCCATTCTCCAGTGTCACATCTTTCAAAAATCATTCTAATTCAACAGCATTTATTTGAAATAAAGAGCTTTTGTGACAATATAAAAGTCTTTACTGTCACTTTTGATGAATTTAAGGTGTCCTTGCTAAATAAAAGTAAATCTTACTGACACCAAACATCTCAATGGTAGTATAACTCACCCAAAAGAGTACTAAACAGCATAATTTTGCAAAATATTTTGCTATAGATGCTGCACAGTGACTCAAATGAATCAGTGAAACGTTCTCTTTTGAACTAGTTCATTTAATAAACCATCCAAATTTAGCAATTCACTTAAATGAACAGCTGCACACATACACTGCTAGCAGAAGTAACACTACAACAATGGTCTTTTTACTATGGCCACGTACACACTGCAGCTAAATTCGGTTGTCAGTTCACCTTTTACTCCTTAATCGCGTTCTGTACACACATAATTCACTAAAATACGGGAGTGACAACCGCATTCCACAACCGCATTAACTCCCGAAAAATACAGGTAGAGACAACCGCATTTACAGAAATTCTGCGCAGTGTGTACAGAACCGAACTGAACAACTAGTTGTTAATGACGTATTTGAACGTGCATCAGTGTATTCGTCTGTATGTGAGATGCAAGAAAATAACAGTGAAAGAAGTCTTAACTTAGCACGGGGCTAGCTGCGCTCATGAGCCGTGCGGTAAAGTGACAGTGTTGCCAGATCTTCATAAAAAATAAAAAATACCAAACAAACAAGGACAAGCACAAAAAACACTAAAACACCCAAATGCTTTGTTTTATAACACCAAAAAAATCATATATTCCATATCCGTGACAGACCACTTTATTAACTTCATAACGTGCCTATCTTTATGAGCTAAGACCAAACAACATGCCTGAAAGCACTTGTAAATATGAGGACATGGCAACATCGCAAGACAGCGCTCTCTAAAGCAGCCTCCTGAGCATAAACAACACACAGCACGTCTAATAGCGGTAGTTTAGTTAAAATCGACGGACAAAAAGAGTCTTTAGTCAAAAAAATGGCACATAACAAACGGCTAAACTTTTATTCACTCCCGCAAGACGACAGAATGTTGCTATGGTTACAAATGCGGGAGTGACTGCGGTTCTGTACACACATGGAATGATAATTTACGGGACTCACTCCTGCATTTAAATGCTGTTGTCACTCCTGAAACTTGTAGTGTGTACGTGGCCTATAAGAACTACATTATTTTAACAGATAATATCAAACAGTAATGTTATTTAAAAATGTAAGATTGCATTAGTGCTTCAAGCAAATTGCTCCAACACTGAGTTCACCAAGGCCTTACTGTCAAATTTGAAATTTGTCACTGTTGCAAACCTCAGTTTTCAATTTAGCATTAGCCAAGATATTTTTGACAGCACAGCACAAGAAGATGTTTTCTGTGCTTTCAGGCTTTTATCCCTGAATGAAAGAGCTGTGGCGAACAGAGAGTGCTAAAGGTTTTGTAACAAACAAGCAGAGTGGAAGGACAGCGTTTGAGAGCTCTCTATTGTTTCTCTAACAAGGCGGCACATTGCAAATGCAGCTGACGTAAATGAATTCTGAAGGTTCAGGTTATATGATATACAGATAAAGCACAGAGGTCAAGTTACGCAATGTGTAAAAATGTCAAATGGGGTGCTCCATTTTCCATTATCCAGACGGTTGTTGATGCAGCAGCTGTGAGAAAATAAGCCTCATTTTAGGAATGTTCTGACAAAAATAGTATAATGACCTGAATATACCAAGAAAACCAGCTGTGGAGCTGAGAGACGGCCAAATCAATAAGATTTACTTGATGAATTGCACAACAAGCAAAGTCACAGTTCGTACACCATCAAGTCTGCATCGTCTTGTGCTTTTAATAGACTCGTAGCTGAAATACTTGTTTACTGCTGTGCCTAATTAAGTCATACGGCACAAAAGTTGTAAACTCCTGCTGCTGCATTTGTGGGTATTCTGTGCAGGTTCAAGACATCAGTCAGATTTCATTTCAGAAATCATTTGCAGCTTATCTGTTGACTCAAAGCATACTGAAGCCTTTCTGTAGACGAGAAAAGGAAATCCAGTTGCAGTTTCAATTTAAAAAAAGTCATAAAAAACAAGGTTAAAACTTGAATCATGTCTGTTACAATATTTTGGCAAGGCTGAAATCATGCATTGACCAGTCAGTATCCATCTGATCTATAGAAATTATATTAAATCAGCATTAATTTACTTTTTATAACTAGGCAACAATTTGCAAAACAACACAATTTGTTAACATTATTAATGCATGTGATATCATCAGCTAACCATTTTGACAGCATGTATTGATGGATATTATTGTTAATTTATAAATGTAATAATTTGTTTGGTAACACTTTAGTATAGGGACCAATTCTCACTAATAACTAGTTACTTATTAGCATGCCTATTATTAACATATTGGCTGTTTATTAGTGCTTATAAACACATATTCTGCATGACCATATTCTACATCCCTAATCCTACCCAATACCTAAACTTAACAACTACCTTACTAACTATTATAATGAATTTATAATGAATTGATTTGAAAATGATCAATTCAAATTGATGAGGATTAAAATACATTAAAATAGTATGATATGTATGATAATGTATGAAAATAGTATGATACCAGTTTGCAACATTAAGCAGCATAATGGACTGTTTTTATACACTGTGCGAAAACAATCAGTCAAAAAACAGATGACATCCTGGAAGAAAATTACCAATACATTTTCCATTAAGGGTAAATGTAATTCAATGCAATTTGTAATTCAAAATATGGGTAAAACACATGTGAAAAATCAATATATTAAAAAAAACATTCATATTAAAACAGCATTTAGCATTTAGTTCTATGCACCAAGTTTTTCTGTTGCTTGCTCAATGTAACCAGCATACAGTTAATTAACTAATTACTTGAAACAACTGTGTATTGAATTGTAAACAAATATATATTGAACACTGGCATCTCTACTTTGGGTGACTGTACAACAACAGCCTTAACTGTGCTAAAATCACTGTGGAGTCTGCAGGTTTATTTGATTAGAATGCTTGGTGAGTTTCTTACCAGAAAATGAGGTGAGAACATACACAAGGACAGTAATGCATCCCCCACTGAACAAAGCCAGCAACATGTCACTGTGGAAGGTCTTCCGCACCTCATCGTCAAATAACTCCGTACCCCCGTACAACACCTTCACTTTACTGAGAGAAAGAATCAGAAACAAGGGATGAGAGAGAAGGATACTCAAGATGGGTAATGGTTGACATCAGACGATATGTTACAATAGAAGGACCAGACGAGGGGGAAGCGAGACAAAATGGAGATGGGCACACATTAGCAGATGGAAAAAGATTATCTTAATTACATCGGGGGGCTCTTAAAGGAGATATTACAGTATCAGAGCTACAATGAGCGTCTATTCTGTGTCTGGCCACTGGCTCATTTCTGGGCCTCCTACCATTGTCATTCAGCAGTAATGACTGTCATTTGAAGAGCATCTGCTTACATTCACTGTCTTGACAGCAGTAAGTATATTAGGGGTGTTTTGCAGATGTAATAAAGCTTTGAGTCATCATTGTCTCTGATTCACGGCTGGTTTTGTCTAGTTTCAAAGTCTGTGATCATCCTTCTGGGGTTTCATTTGCAAAGATGACTACAGTCAAAATCGAAACATCTGACAAACTGACTTTTGTCACCGACACTAAGGAATACTTAGGGACTTAATAGACTCCCATTGTGTGTTTAATCATTTATATATAACTTGTTAGTTTTGTGATATTGAAGAGAACAGTATCTCCAGCTGCTGCACAGAAGAGCGGGAGGACTGAGCTATGATTCATCACCATTGTGCCATTGAGATTGTCCTCGTAAGTTCATGGCGCCGTTATGGACGTCAAATTTATGAACGCAAATTCTGCCTTATGACAATTCTCACACACACTTTCGTTTTCATTTAATACAGTACATCACAAATGCCATGAATGGAGTTGAGCACTGAAAGGAGTTCATTCATTTTACATAACTGATTGCTTTTGGAAGACATTTTCCATGGCAGGGAAGCTTCATGATTTTCATTTTTTATGTATGTGTTCTGAATTGCATGAATTTATTTTACAAGGAACAACATTATGCAGACAAATGGGTTACTAGTCAAACTGAACTGTAGCCTGATGGCAATTAAAACATCATTCTCTGCAAGGTAACATTAACTTTCTTCACTTTGTGAAGTATATTTAGAATATTTATTGTGTTTCCAGAAAAAAAATTAAACATCCTTGGTACAATAAATTAACCTGCAAAAGTTATATTTGATTTATAACTTAAACAAGTAGGAATTTCCCAGTGGAGTGGAAAAAGAATATTCAAAATATATTCTCTGAAAACATCCTAATGTGTATTTATATCTTTAAGGATTTTTAGAAATGTTTATAAATTCAAAAAAGGAATTTTTAGCAGTGTAATATCTCACTTATCAACTTGGCAATATGCATATGGACATTATCTGCAGATATACACAGGGTGGGGAATAAAGCTTCCGCCAATTGGGATCTGAGTCAATTTCGCACGTTTCTATTTAATATGGACTACGTTCTAATCTTCAGTAAATTTAGAAAGATAGCATCATTTATTTAAAACAACGGTCACACTTTATTTTAAGTGGCCTTAACTATTATGTACTCACATTTAAATTAATAATTTGGTACAATGTACTTATTGTGTACATACATGTTTTTACATTGTACTTATATTTTACCTGCATGTAATTACATCTGTAATTAATTTCTGTAATTACATTTATAGTTACACTGTTACACCTTAACCCACCCTTAAATCTACCCATACCACCAAACCTGTCCCTAACCTTACCCGTATCCCACCTCAATAGCAGAAAAAGTGTTTTGCAATACTATATGAACACAATGAGTACAATGTACTTATTTTTGATGTAAGTACATAGTAGTTAAGGCCCCTTAATATAAAGTGGGACACAAAATATAAATGTTTGGTTCATGTCAAGCTCTAGGATCCAAGCATTAATGCTTCAAGAATCAAGAATCTCATGCTGAATTCCCTGGTTTGTATGTTTGTTAAATCAATTCTGCTTTTACTAACCATGCATGGTATTAGACCAGACAAATAAACAATAAGCCTTCTTGTTTAAATGATCTCAACACCAGCTGTGATCTCAACACCCACCTGGTGGATTGTTGTGACAGGATGTCCGCATACTGCACCACAAAGTCTCTGAAGAGACGTCTCTGTTCTAGAGGTCTGTCTTGAAGAGAGTAGAAGGAGGGGAGAGGAGCTCCAAAATGAATCTCACTGCGAAGAAGAGAGGAATGAAGCTTGTCCGGTGTGAGAGTCTCATCAACGTACCAGTAAAACTGTGGATGAGTGATGGCCAAGCTCAGGGCACCTGAGAATAGAGGATATTACAATCCATTTTATCAAAAAGATTTCAGTTTTCATTTGACCAGAATTGTGAAGGAGGCCTTGAATATCAAAAAGCCACCATTTGTGGTTACTCTATACAATGTAAGTGGTGTCCAATCCTGCTCCAAAAGGGATGCTTTCCTGAAGAGCTTAACTCCAACCCTAATTGACCTTTCTCAGGGAGTTTGATTGACAGGCGATCTGACCAATCATAATACTGAATCTGCCATTTTTGTCCGACAAACAAACCAGACAGGAGAGTAGATTAACGTTGGTGGACTTGAACTTGAAAAATGGTGTATTGACGTCTTTCCACGGTTGAAACAAGATACCTTCTGATGTTCATTCATGTTTATTTCATGCTATGACTATTAAAGAGGAAGAGATAATTGGTTCACGTGCCACTTGAACTGAGGCGCTACAGTGATTTGTCACAACACATTAAAGAGCCACACAATAGCATTTTTTGTTTGAATTTTTGTTTGAATTTTGTTTGAATTTCAAATGTCAAAATTGAAAGCTGATTGAAAGCTTTGTTTCATACACTGTAAAAAATGACCATGATTTTAACGGTAAAAAACTGTGAAAATGCTACAGTAAAAACCTGTTAAATTGTTAACGGTAAGTTCCCCTACTATATACCATGAAAAACTGTAATAAACATTTCAGACAATTTTACAGTAAAATACCATTTTTGGAAGTGAAAAAGAATGTATAATTTACAGGGGAAAACCGTAAATTGACATTCCCAGAATTCGCTGTGTTGCATTTCAAATTTAATGTTTTTTCTTTGAAATAACTGTTTCTTCTTAGTTTTTTTTCTTATCAGTTATGTTTATTAGGGTTGTATGTTACATTTAATGTTGTTTAATGTTTATTGCATATTTCAGTTTCATGTGTCACCATGATGTTGTTTAGTGTTTGTGTGAATGACATTGTACACCTTCTATATATATATATATATATATATACACACACACACACATATATACATATATTAGTATTGGCCTTCTCAGCTTGTGGAAAAGCTGCTTGTGGTGAGCTTTGGTTCATCATGTGACTTTCCAATCACAACCTGATTTTGATGGTTATCAGTGTAGGTACAAAACAGATTTCAGAACTTCAATAGGTTTGTGTATTAACATTACATCTGTTAAAGAAATACGTTTTTTCATTGTAAATTTAAGTTAAATCCGTAAACCCTAAAACGTTGCTACTGTATTTTTTACGGTAAAATTCTGGCAACCACAGCTACCTTTTTTTTAACGTAAAGTTTGCTGAATTTTTTTTTTTACAGCGCACCTAAAGAAACCTGCTCTGTCTTGTCTGTCAGTGCATTGTCAGTTTCCTTTTATTTTTCACTGTGTGAGAACATGATGTGTGGTGTGAGAGCACCATGGCTTTTTGGACATAGCAACAGTAACTAAGGGGGGCGGGAGTTTGCTAAGGGTCAATTGGAGACACTTAAACCAGTTAATCAAGGTCTTCAGAATCATAGGAAACTTCCAGGCAAGTGTGTTGGAGCAAGTTGGAGGATACTGGCCTTCCAAAAGCAGAATTGGACACCCCTGATATATGTTAACCAAGACTAACTCTACTGTTTAACCTGGTCCAGCTGGTGTGTTTCTGCTCCAAGGTGGTCTAGATAAGCCAAGTCTCCACCAACTGGTAGCCTAACTGGTCAACCATCTAAACCAGGGATGGGCAACTTTGGTCCTGGAGGGCCACTCTCCTGCAGAGTTTAGCTCCAAAACACACCTGAACAAGCTAATCAATGTCTTCAACATCACTAGAAGGCTACAGGCAGGTGTGTTTGATTAGGATTGGAGCAAAACTCTGGAGGACAGTGGCCTTGACGTAACTTGAACCAGCTAATGACCAATTTGGACTAGCCAGAAACCATGAAGAACCAGCTGAATCTTATTTGCAGTAATTAAGCTTCGTTTTACTCAATATGCTGTACAGCATTCAAAAGTATTCAAGTTAAAAATAAATGAGGATTACTGAATTGTTAATGGAGACTGGGATAGTTTGGCCCCCAATGACTCACCATGTATATCGGCTAGATCAGGTCCCATTCCATCATAGTAGATCTTCCCCCCACGCTCGCTGGGAAAGAGGTAGGACAGGAGGGAGCTTGGAGGGGAGCAGAAGGAAGGTCCCAGAGGCAAGTCTCGCAACGCCTCCAGTGGCTTCCAGCAGAACTGTTGAAACTGAGGATGCTGCATTAGAAGTCTCTCTATGTGGTGTATGGTGTGAAGGCGTTCGGGGGTGAAGATGTTGTTATCGTTGTCGCCCTGGGCCACGAACACTAGCTCTATCCTCCATAGGGCCTGGGTCTGGAGGTAGGAGTAACCCGCAAATCTTCGCTTCCTCATTAAGGGTGAGTCTGGTTTCCTGTGATCTTCAGCATCACTTGAATTGAGCTTTACTGCTATGGTAGGCTTTACAGAGTCTGTCTTTTCCTCTTTTGTCTTGTTGTTTTTCTCAATTCCAAACTGTCCGTTGTCATTGTGTGCCCTCATCTCAGTCTGTCCCAAGATCCCTACAGATTCTGTGACATTAAATGAAGGAAACAGTGAACCGAGTCTCACAGGCCAGCGATCAGGCTGGCAGATGGTTTGGCCTCTGGTATGAGATGCTGAACCCAGAGGAAGTATGTGCGTGTGTGCGATAATATATTCTTCACACCGAACTGTGAGGAGATTTCATAGCAGGGGAGAGTTGTGAATACTATATGGGTGTATCTACAGGACTCTTTTTGGGAGCATTACTTTTTTCTGCATTGTGAAATTATTTTCATCATAATTTAGCACTTTTAAACCATCCTACCACAATTATCAGTATCCTACTGTGAAATTTTTTTTCTCTAAAAATAATAAATGCATCCACTAAGAATCACCTAGACACCAGGGAGTTATTGCAAAAAAGTAAAGGTAGTTTTTAGAAAATATCCAGCAGCTTTGAGTACAGATGCCTGATATTTGTTTTCTAATGCAGTAGACTCAAACTCTCCTCACTCTCAAACAAAATATTAAACTTTTTTCCACCATAAAGGCTAAGATATTTTTGGTATTTCTGCTGTTATTATGACAAAATTTGTGATGTGATTCCATATGATTTCAGTTTCCTGATTGTATCTGTTTTCCTGATTGTCTCTGCATTTATAAACGACAACACAACACAAACTATGAATGGTTTTATGGTAACACTTTAGTAGGGACCAGTTCTGACTATTAACTAGTTGCTTATTAGCATGCATATTATTAACATATCGGCTGTTTATTAGTACTTATAAAGCACATATTCTGACCATATTCTACATCCCTAATCCTACCCAATACTTAAACTTAACAACTACCTTACTAGCTATAAATAAGCAGCAAATTAGGAGTTTGAGGCAAAAGTCAAAGTTAATGGTTTGTTAATGGCAAGAACTGAACATTTAAAAAAGTGTGACCATTTTATTAAATAAAACATCAATTGAAAAAAAAAACAAAAAAATAGAAGTATTTATAAAACCTATCTAAATGATTCACTAATCTTAATTAATCCGTTAAGTGCTGACAAAATAATCTTTAAAAAGAAACTTCCTCAAGTTTAATCCAGTATTCATGAATCACAGAATAAATTGCCATTATTATGCAATCAAAAAGAAAATCACTACTGCTGGTCTTCAATCATCAGTGATAATTGCAAGCTACTTTAATGCATTTACATGACAAAACGATATGGATTTATGCTGATATTGTCGAAAAGCCCACTTTGCTTGAAGCATTTCTAAACTTATTCACAAACACCAGAGAGCGTGAACTAGTGAGAGAGAGAGCAAGGACAGAGAGCCAGAGATAACATGCTATCAGCAGCTGACACACAGTTGGCAGCGTCACTGAAAATTAAATCATTCAACTTGCCTAAGCCTGCCTAATTGCTGACAGAGAGAGACAGGAGTCCAATGTAAGACCTGCCTAATGTACAATACAGCCCGAGGCAGCGTGAAACTGAGCTTGTACCATTTCATTTTCAACACAGATTGCCCACAGAGACCTGTGTGCAAGCACAAGGCCAGGAAGTCATTGACTTTCAGCACAGTGTAGAGCCCAGGAGCCGAGAAAGAGAGAGAGAGAGAGAGAAAGAGGGGAGGCAGACAGATACGGATGCTTCATCCCCGTATCTCTGGCCCACAGAGATTCTGAAGATTTTCCTCCTGGGATCAGATGGTCTGTGGTGGATCGATGTTCGATTTTGGCATTAAATAAACCCTCCTGGAAAACTGATAAGCTGTTGAGGTAGTAATTAGCATTCTGAGATAGGAGGCATTTAAAAGTCACCTTTCAATGCACAGACACCGCAGGCTAAGCTCAGGTGTTCATCTAGTATTAGCTCTATGGGCTCTTATGAGACGGATGCTTCATTTGAAGTATTTGTTTGTTGTCTTAAAAGACAACAAACAAACAAAATGTCATAGTTCACCCCAAAAATAAAATCCTGTCATCGTTTACTCACACTTGTATTGTTCAACAAAATGATACACATCAAAACTGATTGATTGATCAGCAGACCTTCATTTCCTTTGATGGCTAAAACATATAAATAAAATATTCATCTGCGATTCATTCTGTGAAATAATCTTCTGGTGATTGCAAGTCTGTCTATAATCTTTTGCTTATGCTCAGCTGATCAATCTTCTCTGTATGGAAGATAAATCCTACAATACCATCGAAAATCCACCACTAAATCAATAAAGAACTATGATGACAGGATCAGGATATAATTAAACATATTCATCAGTGATTTGATTGCATTTGATTTGTTTTGCATTCATCAAAGTAAAACCATTTAAGAAGTTTTAAATGGTTTTTGTCTTAGTGAAGCTTTCGATTCAGTCATGATGACAGCATATTGTGTTTCTCCACAGGAGAAGATGATTATTTTGAGCAGGATATTTGGTTGGTGGCATCTCAAGAGGATGGGAACCAACATCTGTTTTCACAGTATGTAAAGAGCTCAACATCTGCCTCGGCAGAGGACAAATTCATTAGGCTGAGAATACATTTTTGGAAAAAGTGAAAGAGACACAGATAGAGGAAGAGAGAGAGAATCTAAAGCTACATTCACGCAGTCGATGAACCTTGAATTTGTTAAATATATATTAAGATATATCTTTGTATTACAAGATATATGCTCCGGGTGTGTGTTCACGGTGTGTGTGTGTGTGTGTGTGTGTTCACTACTCACTGCTGTGTGTGTATGCACTTGGATGGGATAAATGCAGGGCATAAATACTGAGTATAACTGACCACATGTAATGTCACGTCACATCGCTTTATATAAATAATTATTATTAATACATAATATAATTATATTATTTTAAATATTTTAGGTCACACTTTATATTAGGTGGCCTTAACTACTATGTACTTACATCAAAAAATAAGTACAATGTACTTATTATGTTCATATTTTATTGCAGAACACTTTTGCTGCTATTGAGGTGGGATACGGGTAAAGTTAGGGACAGGTTTGGTGGTATGGGTCGGTTTAAGGGTGGGTTAAGGTGTAAGGGATGGGTCAACAGTGTAATTATAAATGTAATTACAGAAATTAATTACAGATGTAATTACTTATAGGTATTTTTAAAAAAATATAAGTACAATGTAACAACATGTATGTACACAGTAAGTGCATTGTACCAAATGATTAATTTAAATGTAAGTACATAGTAGTTAAAGCCACCTAATATAAAGTGGGACCATATTTTATCATATACATTTTATAATAAAAATATTTTTTAAGTTTTGGGATGTTGCACCACATGACATTTTACAACCTGAACTTGTCTTACAGTCAAGAGGGTCTGCAGGGGCCTTCTCTATGAGAACTGTTTTTATTGCTTTTGTTTTGTTTTGATTTGTTCTGTTTTGATTTGTTCTGTTTTGATTTGTTGTCTTTTGTGTTTTGTTTTGTTCTGGTCTTTGTTCTATATTTTGTTTTGTTTTGTTTTTTATTTGTTTTGTTCTTTGTTTTTTTCTGTTCTTTGTTCTGTTTTGTTTATTTTTCTTTGTTTTGTGTTTTGTTCTTTGTTTTTGTCTGTTTTGTTCTGTTCTTTGTTCTATGTTTTTTTTCTTTGTTCTCTCCTGTTCTTTGTTCTCTTTTGTATTTTGCTCTGCTCTTTGTTCTGATTTTATTGTATTATGCTTTTTCTGTCCTTTGTTTAGTTTAGTTTTGTTGTTTTGTTCTGTGTTCTGTTTTGTTTTTGCATGTTGGTTGGACCACATGACTTTGATTTGACCGATATCTTAATTTATTAATATACATTAAAATATTAAATATTACAATATTTTTTCATAAATAATCACTCCATAATTTCTTCCAAAGAACATTTTAAGCAGTTTATGCGTGATCTTAGAAAAAAATCCATTTTAATTTTAATTCAGAAATTAAAAACTTGCTGATCATAGAAGCGGTGTATTCAAGTAAATGTATGTATAAATTCAATTTTAATGTATTTTTAAATAAATTAATAGATAACTAGACTATAGTTAAATTCATACAGCAGATATCGACAAAGCTTATTCTCAAAATTTGGATGTGAATCACGAAAAATTTAAAAGAGTCCATTATAGAATGCAGGTGTCGATCTCTTTCATAATCAAACTGTGTGTGTGTGTGTGTGTGTGTGTGTGTGTGTGTTTGTGTGTGTGTGTGTGAACAAAACCATATTTATCAGTAGCTATTCTGCCCTCAAATTAATGGCCACCTGATATGTACTGCTTTTTTTCAACATAAGTGTGTGCTGTACACCAGGTGATTACAGGTGGTTTCAAAGAGTAAAATCGTCCTCGAATGTTAATGGTGGTCACTGTTTCCTAGTCTCTTACTGTCAAAATACAGGCTGATACTGTTTCTTACAGCAATACAGAGCACTATGACCATCTACACCACAAAAAATGAGCAACTGCAAATCTTTGTGCTTTATATAAGCGCCACAAACCCTGTCCTGCTTAGAAAATCCCACTTCCTATTCCAGATCTGTCACAAAAATGATTTGTGAATCTTTCTTGCAGTGTAAAATGTGGTTGCACCATTTTCTGAGATATATAGCTGTAAGTTGTTGAGGAAATCCTAGAGACTGAGAGTAGTCACGATTAATTCAGGGCTCCCTGATGACCTGCAATCCATTTGTTGTATCAGCCGTGATACTAAACAGCATAAGAGACAATGTAAGATGTTGCATTCTGACACCTAAGGTAATGAGGCCCATTATTTACAGCACTGCACCATTATGCATGCTTTGCACATTTGCTATATCGCTTAAATAAACATTAGTTGTCCCCAGATCAGAAGGGAGTAATACCTCTTACGATGTCAAATACACCAATTTATCATTCACACCAAATACACATCCCCGGTGCTGACCACAGCAGCTTTGCGCAATCCGGGTTAATGTCCGTTTTGACAGCTGAGAGTCATGATGCTTCACTAGGGCTGTATTTTGATGCTGAGAAGACAGAAAATATTCTGAAATGTCAACATGCCAGTTCTAATTTGTTCTAATATGTGCTTATTCAGTATGTTTCAAAATAACCTGGTGCGATTTTATAAGAGCAATTACAGCAGGTGCTGTCAGAAATATTCTCTTGTACCATCTCTTAAATAACGTTTTACGTCTAAAGAAAAGAATAATGCTTTTGTCAGGTTTTTTAATGACATACCAGTGGCCTAGAAAAGCTGTTTTATGCTCCATAACCCTTGTGAAAAAGACGTGTGCTTAATTATATTGATTTGAACTTTTATTGTACTTCAAACGTAAAAGTATATATTTAAATAAAAAAAGTTCTTGCAGATATTTAATGAAAAAAGAATGCACTAACGAGGGTACAATTTCGTGACAATGTTTCTTAACACACTTAAGTACACTTTTAAAAAGTGGACTTTGTAATAATATCAAATTAAATGTTTTACGTTAAAGCACATTTTAAATAATTGTTTAAATAATATTTTGTACACTTGTGATTTTACACTGATGTGTTGACTGACATACTAAACCACATGTAAAGTACTTGATTATAATTTTAAGTGTGGTGTGTTATTTAATATTATATTTACAGTTGATATTGTAATGTATTAAACTGCAACTTCATCATTACAGATGTGTAATTACAAACATATTTAATTACATGGCATACAAGTTTCAACAAAAATGACACTGAAGTATGTTTTAGCTTATCATAAATGCTTGTCAGTGCACTCAGCAGTACACTTTAACCATAGTAACAGACAACACAAGTAATTATGAAATTATTAATAAAAATGTACCAATTAATTAATTCAAAAATCACTCTAACTAATTGCAATTAATATAAATTTAAACTTTTCATTTAACTGCAAATAACATAAGCATCTGAAAACAGTAGGCTACACAGAGTTCACACTATATTATTTTAAAGTATATAGGCCTAAGTAATAAGTACTCTTTTTTAAAGTATGCTGAAGTGTAGTTCTTTTTCACAAGGGAATGGTGGTCTGCCCTCACGAAGACTGCCATTTTGAGATCACATGACAAGCTAACTATTTTTCATTTTACTATGGTAACTCACTCTATTATTGGACACATTTGGACACCTATTAATAATGGCCCATGTATTTTATATTCTTGACAGTATTCCTCCAGTACCTGCAGTCATTTTTTAAAGTCAGCATGGAACGGCATTTCCATTTTACTTTCAATGTGTGACATACTGTATTCCAGAGTTAGGTTAGGTTAGGTTTTCACAACAATGCCACAGAAGAACCATTTGGTTCCTCAAAGAACCTTTCAGTGATCAGCCTTTTAAAGAACTTTTTTTCTTCTTCTTAGTTTGAAGGACATTTTAATGATCTAAAGAAACTTTTTCCACTATAAATAACCTTTTGTGGAATGGAAAGATTCCATGGATGTTAAAGGTCCTTCAAGGAATCATCAAAGAACCTTTATTTTTAAGAGTGTAGAATGAAAAATAGCTGACCATGAATGTGTATAAAGACAGTTAATCATAGTGATGTGACTGAAGCCGATTCAGAAAGGCACGGATAATGACTTCAAAACGAATTTTATCAAATAATAGAAAACAAAAAAATCATTCGAATCAATCACTCCTCGTGCTTGCTGGATAACAGAGTCAGGAGATAGCCTGTTATTGTAGATAAACATCTAAAATTACAATGCAATTCTGAGTGTTAAGTGAATGGGTGTAAACTCTATGAATGCCAATGAGCGGGTTCCAGTTTTTGTATATTGTGTGTCTTTCAGAAACCAGAGCTTGTCAGGAGTGGCATCAAATAAGACACCACATCATACACATTTTCTTCAATTTGATGGGTGTATTTAAATATATAAAACCCTTCAAGAGAGAAATACAATGCAATGCTTTTCTGTTTTACTCGCTCCTCGAGCCGGTGAGCAGACGTGTGATGTAACACCATGTCTACAATGAGTGCGTCGCAACAGCTCGAGGCTGTCTGTACTGGACGAGTCTGGGAAATAAAACGGGAAATCACTTTACTGACTCGCCGCGCTGCACTGCATTCACTGCAGACAGTTTCACTGATTATAATGCTTTCTACTGGTTTGTAGTTTCTTTTATTTAACATTTTATTGTTTGAATTAAAAAAAAATATATATATTGTAATTATTAACGTTGTGTACATCGATTATTTGCTACAAGTAAACAATAAAGTGAACAAAATGGCATTTAAAATGGGCTTTTCATCCCATTTGGTTTTATCCGATTACAGATACAAGAACAAATTATTCTGCCTGTTGCAGATACATACCCCTAGTTAAGAGGGTCTATTTTGATTTGATGTTGATTTTAAAACTCCCCTGCTATGGTATGCTGTGACTGTGGCTGGTTAAAAGGGTTAATAGCGTAATTCTTCTCCCTGAAGCTGGTGGAAAACAGTCCCCAATAAACTCCTGCTGAATGCCGCCTGAGACTTCATCCATTTACTGTAAGCATGCATGCTTGGAGAATTGAAACACTGGCAGATATAGCATATCATGAGCACATTAATTATGGCTGCTCTTGTGCTGTTGCTGTGCTGTCCCCATGCGTGAAAGACACTGGGATTCTGTACTCGCAGCTGAGAAATGGGCCAGACCTGCTCATTTCTACCTGCTTGGGTTTTTCTCTCTCCCTCCTGACTCGTGAAAATGAAAGACAGACGAAACTGGGAAGAAAAAACAACAAAACGTCCAAATTTGCCTTTATTTTAATACTATTTCATTACAATTTCAGTTTTGTTAATATAGGTTTCATTTCAAACAGATATCTGTTACATTTTTAGGCCAGTGATAGTATAGTGTGATTAACAGGCCAAAATGTAAATAAATTGTTCATTTTAGGTTCTTTTCGGTTGAGTTTTTTCAATGAATCTTTGGTTGATTCAGATCATAATACCAGTCTGGGATTTGTTTCCCAAAAGCATCTTTAGCCAACTATGGTTGAAAGTTCCATCATTATCAACACAGCTCAATAATTCAGTGTTTCAATTTCAGTGTTTTCTTTTATTTAGAATGGTCAAAGAAACAATGCTATATGTAATCAATAAAATGCTATAGAGTTCATCCATGTGCTTTTTTCTGTGTCATTTTGTGAAACAAGGCCATTGTTTTCAATGCTGACGTTTGATTATCAGCATTTAAGGGGCTGTTCACATAGAATGTGTTCTTGCATTTAAAAACACAAGACACATTTCAGTCAGACACAAATTCAGTGTTTCCTGAAACCACAGTTCCGCTGAACATTTGCAGTGAGCATTGCAAAACCATTTGGAACTATAGCTCTCGGCCTGTGGTTAAAAACTACAGAATGTCACATTTTATTATTGGGTGATTCAACACATAGATGTTTTACCAGCTAAGAAGTTCAGCACTTTTAGAGTTTCATCCCTCTATCTGATGAGCATAGTATTAGGGACAGCTTGCCTTCACAGGTCTTTCTGAGTGATCAGCTGTGTCCTGTGCATTAATTCTTCAGATATTAAAAGCAGGGAATGTGTCGTATCAGTTGTATCTATTACTTCTGCATTCTGAATATTGCATTCGATGATGACACACACAAAACAGGATGAAGACGAGGGAGCTGACTTTGAGAGAAAAGCAAGCAATTTTCAATGCTACAAGAAAAGAGGAAGTCAGTTAGAGCTCTAGCAAAAACAAAGGGCATGGAGAAATCAAGAGTTTGGAAACCACCAGCGACACCAGCAACCAACAATGACCAGGGCTGCGTTTCCCAAAAGCATCGTAAGCCTAAGTTGATCGTAGCTCCATTAGTTTCAATGGGTCTACGATGTACTTAAGCTTAAGATTCTTTTGGGAAACGCAGCCCTGATCAGCTGAGAAAACAACAGTAGTTGATGACAGACAAATCATAAAAGCTGTGAAAATGAATCCTAAAAGACGTGTCTGTAAAATCACCAACAACTTCCAGAAAGCTGGGATGATGCTCTGACAATTTACTGTCCTCAGGAGACTTTGACACAGAATTACAGATGCTACACAGCAAGATGCAAACCTCTGACCAGCACTAAAAACAGAAAGGCAAGATTAGAGTTTGCAAAAAAGCACAAAGGTGAGCCAGAAGAGTTTTGGAACTGTGTTTATGAACCGATGAGACAAAGATGAACCTTTATCTAAGTGATGGGAAAGCAAAAATGTGGAGAAAAAAAAAAGGGAACTGCAAATGATTCTAACCATACAGCCTAATCTGTAAAGCATGGTGGAGGTGGTGTCACGGCATGGGCATGCATGGCTGTCTCTGGAACAGGCCCTCTCAACTTTACTGATGACTTAATGTATGATGACAGTAGCAGAATGAATTTGGAAGGGTACAAAACCATCTTGCCTGCCAATATTCATGAAAATGCCACCAGATTCATTAGGAAGTGCTTCATATTGCATCAGGACAATGACCCAAAACACCCGGCCAGTTCAGTCAAGGAATTTATAAGGGCAAAGAAATTGAAAGTCTTAGATTGCCCAAGTCAATCTCCAGATTTGAATCCAATTGAACATGAATTTCACCAGCTGAAGAGGAGAGTAAAGGCACAAACTCCCCAAAACAAGCAACAATTGGATATGGCTGCATTAAAGGCTGGGAAAAGTATTTCAAAGGATGAGATCAAGAGTCTGGTGATGTCTATGGGTCATAGACTCACTGCTGTGATTGTGGGCAAGGGATCTGCAACTAAATAATAGCTTTTAATCTTTTATATCTGCCTTATATTCAACTGTCCCAATACTTATGCTCACATCAATGAGTGGGGATGAACTCTAAAAGTGCTGTTCTGTTTATTTGGTAAAACATGTATGTGTTGAAACGGCTAATAATAAAATGTGACATTCTGTAGTTTTGTCTCATATTCATCTTTTAATCATATTTGCAAATGTCTTGACTCCACAGCCAAAAGAGCAATTTTGTCTTTACAGTTCCAATACTTATGGAGGGCACTGTAGTACATTTCATTCCATATATGTTATCATGTCAACAATCAGTGCATAAATGCAGAAGCCCCTGTGTATGATGTAAGAGGGAACCCGCAATAAATCAAACATCAAATAAAGCAAAATGACAGAGCAATAGTGAAGTAGTCCTCAGATGTCATGTTCATTACAGCAGCATCTCAGAGAAATTATGTTATTAAGAAAGCTGTACTGTATACGGGAGTAAATTGTAAGGCAATTACATACTACATGTTAATGCAATAAAAAAATAAACACTTTTCTGTTCAGTTTGTGTAAATAAACTATAATAATATGTCATTAACTGCAATCTCGAATTGTTTAATCATGAGAAGTTATTTCTCCACCACTGCGTGTGACGTCATTAACAACAGTTTGTTGAGTCAACGTGGTTCAAATGACAGAGGTGCGACCATGTTACTGCAGTTTTGGGAAACAGTCATGACTAGTTCACCCAAAAATGAAAATTTTGACTACGGAAGTGAATGGCTACTGTCAACTGTTTGGTTACCAACATTCTTCAAAATATTTTCTTTTGTGTTCAGTAGAAGAAAAAAAACTTGTACAGGTTTGTAAAAACTTGAGGGTGGGTAAACAATATCAGAATTTTCATTTTCGGGTGAACCGTCCCTTTAATTTTGACATGATATCATATGGTGGATTAGCAGTGAGTTATGTCATTGTATGGGAAATGCACCCATGCTTCAGGGAACATTCAGAAAAAACATACCCATAATGTTTGCAAAATTTTAAAATAGATTGTACCCTTAAAGGGATAGTTCACCCAGAAATGAAAATTACTCTATGATTTACTCACCCTCAAGCCATCCTAGGTGCATACAACTTTCTTCTTTCAGACGAATACAATCTTAGTTATATTAAAAAATGTCCTGGCTCTTCCAAGCTTTATAATGGCACTGAATGGTTGAGGGGTTTTTGAAGCCCAAAAAAGTTAATCCGTCCATCATAAAAAAAAAACTCCACATGGCTCCAGGGGGTTAATAAAGGCCTTATGAAGTGAAGTGATGTGTTTGTATAAGAAAAATTTCCATATTTAAAACTTTATAAACCGTAATCTCTAGCTTCCGCTAACTGTCGTACATGCGCTTATGAGAGTGGATGGATTACGAGAGCGGATGACGTAGGATATAGGCGAGAAATACAAAACAAGGATTTGTAAAGAAAAATGTGAGGGGATTTCGATATAACCCAAGAGGAGACTGGTTTTCCTTTGCTGTAAACAAAACTTGGTTCTCGTGAGACTAGCATATTCTCACTGGAGCTTACAGAACTGTAACTGTTACAGACACTTTGAACCAATCGTTGCGAAATGAAGTGGTATTAAATGCGCATTTTGAGAAATCGAAAGCATTTTTTGACGTAGCATGCATGTAAACCTATTATAGGAGACTCCCAAAACAATATTAGGGAACTTAAAAATGGCATAATATTTTCACTGGAGCTTACGCTACGCCTGCGTTCTACGTCATCCGCTGGAATGCTGGTGGGCTTCAAAATCTCGACCACCATTCACTGCCATTATAAAGCTGGGAAGAGCCAGAACATTTTTAATATATCTCAGATTGCATTCGTCTAAATGAAGAAAGTCACTTTCTTAGGATGGCTTGAGGATGAGTAAATCATGGGGTAATTTTCATTTTTGAATGAACTGTCCCTTTAACAGTTGCACAACCAAGATGAAACATTTCTAAAACATTTAAAAACTGGGCATTTTGAATGTTCAGAGTAGTAATATGAACTTTAGCAAAACGTTCATAGAACTTTTTTTAGTTGAAAAATTAACAGAATTTGCGGAATTATTTTAAAATAAGTTCATTTAATTTAATTTATATTTAAATAAAATAAATAAATAAAATCATGTGAGGAACAATGATTATAAAACTATTTATTTAGTGTCAACTTATTCATACCTGTCAACTTATTCTACTAACCCTAACAGTCTACTAATACTCTAATGAAAGTTAGCTGACATGTAGATAAAAAGCTACTTGTATCCTTTTATTTTTGTTGTTTATTATTTTGTTTCAGTTTTTCAACCACTGTTTGTAGTTTCAGTCATTTATCTTGTTAATCGTTTTCTGAAATGTTTTGAATGTTTTTGTCTTTGGTGTAGTACTCAACCTTGGCCTGATGTAAAGTAAACTTACTGAAAGTGGTTCGCTTTTCTGTTTCAGTTCCATGATCTGAGATTTCAACAGTAAACCAAAGTGAAGATTCAAAGCCACTGTTCAATTTTACGCTATTTGCCTTTACGCTGCAGTCGTGATCCACTTTATTGAGCTATGAAAATACTCAGCTGACCTAAATTGACCCAAAAGTGCTGTTGCCAAACTATTAGGAGAATGTGCAGACTCTGTTATTTACACTATCCATGGTTTCATCCAGAACTCTTTAATGTGTGTTTTAATATCCATCTCTATCTGAGAAATAAAGCCAATGTAATATTTATGCTGCAGTAGCTTACAGCTGTAGTTCAATACAGTGATAAAAAGCCTTCATACTAAGCAAGGTGGGATTCTAGTCATTTCTTTTTCCTTGGGAGCCGTGCAAGTGGTGATATCTAAATAGATTCAGCTGTTGATTGACAGCGTGGGGATGGGCTGTTATCGGCTGGACCACAGTGTTGTGTTTGGTGAGGTTGTGAGGTACAGTCTCCCGTGGTATTGTGTTTTTTGCTACACTGTGGAAGCCCAGCATGCTCTCTGCCTGTCACAGAACTACATTAGCATTTCATGATTGACAGAACAGGAAAGAGACTTGGCAGATTTCGAGATGGTTTTGTAACATAATGAACCCAGATATTTTAAGGTAACAGGCGCTCCCTGAAAGTGTGAAGTAAGCAGTCCTACATTTCTGTCATATTTTGTTGCATCTTTCAGTATGCTGTGTGGTGTAGCAGTATATCTTAACCGGACGGTCACAAAAGTGGTCACAGGTCTGTTCTGACTACGAATAGTAAAAGAAACAATGCTAAATGTAATCAATAAAATGCTATAGAGTCATTCCATGTGTTTTTTTTTTTTTGGTCATTTTGTCATTTTTTGTCATAAGTGCCCCTATTATGCCATTTTTAAGGTTCCTAATATTGGTTTGAGAGTCTCCTACAATAGGTTTACATGCATGAAAGGTCAAAAAAGCGTTTTCGTTTTCTCAAAAATATCACCTCATTTTCCAGCGATCCTCAAATGATTCGCTCAAAGCAGTTCTAAGATTCAGTCTCTCCAAACCCCTCCTTTCCGTGAGCCTACTCTGCTCTGATTGGTCAGATGGCCCAGTCTGTTGTGATTGGTCTACCACGTACAGCACATGTCGGAGGCAATACGCCCATTGCCACAGTTCCGTATTTTGAATGCTTTTTAGAAAATATAAACATCTATTATTTATCATACTTACAGGTTGTGATTCAGTGGAGCCAACTGGTCCAAATAAATTGGTTACTGAGCCACAAAAAAGCAAGCGTTTTGTGAATCCCACGATGAAATCTCCAAGACTAGAGAAGCAGTCATCAGTAAAATGATGGGAACACTTTTGGGAAGACTGGGGTTGTACTTTCACACCATAGGATAGAGCATCTTCTCGACATTTTGTTAAACCATGTGAACACACTACAGTGTTTAAGGGTGAGTCAAGTTGTTTGTGGCCAGCCGCGTAGAACAATGCAAATGTGGGATTCGAATTACTGACAACTTTTTTAAGCTATTCAGAGTCGATTCTTTCTTTTGGGAGACAATAACTTTATTTATCGTGCACTTTCAGCTTTACAAATTTGCAGATCATTTACATTCACATACAGCTACATTACACACTGCACGAAAGGCAATATTGACACTTTAAAAATGCGTTATGTACTGTAATTCTCTTGTCCACATTCCACTGACAAACACTGACTAGTCCTGATTCACTGACAGCCCACGTGACATAATTTTCATTATTACATCGCTCACTGGAATACTTGATTCTGATTGGTCAGTTACGACATTCCAAGGTGTGTTATTTCATGATAAGGACTGCCATCATTAGCAATGTTGAATAACATACCACATGGTTTTTAAAGCTGGCGCTTGTTTCACGTCTGTCATATAACAATGCCTCGCTCTCGCTCATTTCATTCAAACTAGTTAATTGTGCGATTAGTTTTTTCAGTTAACGTATTAAAAATGTTTAACGCAATTAACACAGCAATCCATTTTTTCCCTGGCATTCTTTGGCTAGCATTACAGTAGACTAGTCGGCATCCGACATGTGAACGCGCACAGAAAGACACTTCAGACCAGAAAAACAAAAACGTATGCCAAAATGCCTGTTTTTGGCGAGTTACCTTGTAAACACAGTCTTAAATGAGTTAAATGACGGTAAAGAGTTGGGAGAAAATCAGATGTGTGTCAGATCTGCGTCACGCATGTCAGGTTTTAAAGAGACAACACTGTTTCTTTTCGGAAGTTATGAGCAATAAAACAGTTATTGTACTCATTTAAACTAGATGCATGTATCTTACAAGCCCCTCAGACAAGAGCCTGCCAACGAGGAAGTCTACTGTTGTTGCGTTTCCAGTAGCTTGCTGTTGCTGTGCTTCTTTTTCCACTGTGAAACAATGGCCTGGGCCAGAGGCCAACTAATTAGTGAAAAAAAATTTAGAGTACATGGTTGTACCCATACAGTATGTGCATATTATGCTAATGACTAAATTTACGTCACACACTGTATGCACACCCTAGCATATATGTAAAAACTGAAGTATACTGTGGGTTTCACATGGCCTTAAGTAGTGCAGACAGGAATGGCTCAAATGACTGATCAACTGATGTCACTGCCAATCAACAGTGATGTATTGTTTATTAGCACTTCTGTCTCAGTAAAGTCAGTGGTGCACACAGTACTATCCAACCTCTATCGGTGGACATGATACTTCAGCATCATGTGTAAAATAATGCTTTTTATGAGTTTTTATGGACTGGTATTGCTAAGAATAGACATGTCCACCTTGGTTTTCCAACATGTGAACTATAACACGGTCAACTTGGGTGTGACGTCAATCCCAGCTCCGACATTTGACTTCAGAGGTCAATGGAAAGCAACATGGAAATCATTAGAGAACAAGTTTATGCTCTAAGGGTTTTTTGACTTGTCTAACAATGAATCCACGATGAAGAATGTATGAAAGCCTGTTTCCACCACTGAATACATTTTTTTTAAAAGTAGCTAATTGTGAGTTTTTATCTCACAATTCAGACTTTTTATCTCACAATTGTGAGTTTATATCTCGCAATTCTGACTTTTTTCTCAGAACTGTGTAAAACAAACTCACAATTCTGACCTTTTCTCTCAGAACTGTCAGAAATAAACTCACAATTGCGAGAAAAAAAATTCTGGGATAAAACTCGCAATTTTGACTTTTTCTCACAAATGCGAGTTTGTATCTCGCAATTCTGACTTCTTGCTCAGAATTGCGACTTTATTTCTCAGAATTGCGAGTTTTTTCTCGCAATTACAAGTTTATATCATGCAAAAAAAAAAGTCCGAATTGCGAGACGTAAACTCATGTTTACATGATACATGTTTAGATAAAAAATAAAAAATGCTTAAATGCTTGGTTTAATTCATTTATTTATTTGTTCAGAGACAATTCACTATACATACTCTGAATAAAATTAATGAATATGACGTAATGAAATATTAACCAAATTTACAGGATATTTTCATCAAAAGACAAAAAAAGCAAATTTTGTAAAAGTTAGGTTTGCATTTGGAACATGGCCAAAGGAGTTCTATCTTTGGAAGCACTGCTGCAACATCTGCACTTTTGTTTCTCGGTGAACCGATAAACACCTGTGCACAGCAACTCCCGAAAATTGCATGAAGCCAGCCAGTCAGATTGAAGCATGCCATTTTGAGATGACGGTTGTGATTTTTGAATATGCATCAGACAGTACGTGGGCGTGCCGCCTGAGGCCGTGACTAACAATGCTGGAACAGCTCTCTTGTTCCTGCTGGAGACTCTCAGGCTGTTTTCAGAGGAGTTTGCTGGAGTGTCCCACTGCATCGGATCTGAGAGCTCCAGTCGTTTCTCCAAAAGGTTAAAATGAAACTTTCAGCATTAGAGAGAAACCTCAGGCCATAGCAGACTGATGGATGGTGTGGAATCAAATCTCTGTCAAGGTTGCAGCCCCGCGGAGAGCCCTACGCTGACAGACTGAGCATATTTTTTCTTTCATATCACAAGTTCTGCTTTTGAAGAGGTTTTTTTTACACGTGATAAAAGACTCTGAAATATCTAAGGTTATCTGGGAGTTCACTGTTCACTACTGCAGTGTTTTAAATAATTAAAGCAAAGCAAAGATAACAGAGACACAGCCCGAGTTGCTGAATCAAACATGGTGAGAGTGCAACATGATCGATGTCTGATAAAAATGTAGACTGTCTGCTATGTAAAATAAAGTTTGTGAAACAGAATACATTATGCAACGATACACATTTCAAATAGTTGTATGCTACACATGAACTCTCTATGTCGCTTGTTTAATTCATTATACAGTTATCGCCTCTGACATAAGACATTTTGAATTCTAAACCTGTTTTTAAAGTAAAAACATCTTAACTTTTTGAAATCTGTTAATGAATCAAGAAAGACGTAACAAGCAGCCAAGGTCAAGTCAGCGGCATTTTGGGATACAGTAACCAATGCAATGTGCTCTGTTGCATACTGCCTGTTTTGCATAGTCTGTATATTATATTTTGCAGAATGTTAGTATAGTGTCCTAACAGCTGAACAGACTATTATGAAGGAAGTAATATGGGCATGATCCATCAGGATTTTAATGGCATGTGAAATAGCTATTTTTAATTAAAATAATTTCACTTCACAAGTAGAATAATTTGGATTAAATATTATAATTATAATACCCTTATCAGCTCATGTTGGTTTTATTTTTAATTTTTATTTACCTATTTTATTTTATTAGCTGTGATCAGTCTAAGGGAATATGATTTCTTTCTTCTTCTGTTTTGCCTCTCATGTCCCGCAGGATGATTGTCAATAACCAGCTAAACTATTCACCTAAAGCAGGATCACTTGACTTTAATTTGCTATCAGAGTTGAAAGCCAAGAACACAGCTGAACCACCCTTAGGAATTAAAATAACAAACATGCAGATATTTAGATTAGGTGTAACTATTATAGTCTGCAAACAAATATTAACCGGGGATTTTGTTGGCATTTTCGAAACAGAGGTGGGATTACTTACTGGAATTGCTGTTAGCTCAGAGTATTGAAACACTGTTATTGTGTACTTTTAATTTATAACGCTTATCCACATTAGCATAATTATTTTATTTAAACCTCTTTATATTGCAGAATGCATTTCTACTTCTGTTCATGCAGAAACGTATTAATGTGTTCAAAATTCTCAAAGGGCCACACAAAATGATTCATTTACTCAACCTCAAGTCGTTCCAATCCTGTCTGACTTTCTTTTTCAGGAAAACGCAGAATGAGATATTTTGTAGAATGTACAAGCTGTCCTCTTCCATTCATTGAAAGTCAATGGGAATCCCCCCAAAATGAAGATCTGAAATTCTCCCAAAAATGAAAATTCTATCATTATTTACTCAAAACATGGGACACAAATGAAGATATTTTGAAGAATGCTGGTAACTAGTTTTGGTGACCATTTATTTTCATTGCATGGACAAAAAAAAAAAAAAGTTTGTAAATGTGCTGCAAGTAAACATGATTTATATCATTTATTTCCAAAAAGAGTATCAAATATGGACACACTTCCACACTTTTTCAATACTGATGAAAGCCTAGAAACGCCCTAGAGATTGAGAAAATGATGACAGAATTTTTATATCCTCACAAAAGAGTGATATGGACGAAGACTGAAATTTGAAGATTGAAAACCCTTGGTCACAATATATGCTGTGATGTACGGAAAAGAGAAGCATTAACATTCGTCTAAGCATCTTCTTTTGTGATCCAGGAAAGAAAGTCATTCAGGTTTTGAATGACATCGTAACTCATTATTGAACATTGTCACTTTTGGGTTAACCACCCTTTCAAAAGGGCACACTTACAGTACTGTCGGAAACAATGCATGAGTCCGTTCCACTGCGGTCATTAATAATAACACTTCAGTCAAATTTTCAACATGTGGATTTGCACATGATCAAATATCCCATCAATCCATCAGACCATGCATAATGCAGATAGCAGAAATGACCCTCACAGGCATTCATATTGAATTGGTTCAGTGTAAAAAGAATCAACCTGAACATGTTCCATCCACACTGGCACTGGAGTTTATGGATGCTGATGTTTTAAACATTGATTTTCACACAGTGAAGTCCTTTCATAAAGGAAATTCAATAAAGCAGCGTCAGCGATCAATATCAATATAATAAGACTCATGCAAAACCCCCTTTGTTTTGAATTATGTTTTGTCGAGGTACTGTGTTTATATGTGCACATAAACCCAATCTCAGGTTTATGTGGCAGACTATATAACCTTCTCATCAGATGGAAGCTAAAAATAGTCGAGCCCCCCTCCCCTTCCTTGTTTCTTTCTTTCTTCACCTGCCTCTGCTCACCTTTTTCCTCATCCTCCTTCACCACCTCATGTAGTGTGAATCCACCCTTCACACACTGAAGAGTGAAGTGTGCGACACCACAGTTTAAACAAGCATCAATCTCGACGGTGAGCGTCATTTATGACTGAACAACAGTGACTCATTCCTCTAGTCGCTCTCCAAAGTTCGCAAGTATCAATAACCTCCAGTCTGTTTCCAAGACACGTAACGGCAGAGATGCACTGGAGGCAATGAAAAATCAGTCTCCCATAGGTCTATTAAATGTTATGGAATGCAGTGTGAGAGTGTGAATGTGCGTAGGGGAATGAGAGATGAAGCGATTGGAGCGCAGTGCCAGCCCGTGCTTACGGATGTGTCCACTATCAACCGCATCTATCAGATCAAGCGCTCCCGGTTCGCACAGGATGAATGTTTCTGGTGAGAGTTTGCAGATCTGGAGGTGTGGAGTGTGTGTTTTTGAAGACCTCAAATGTCCACACAAAGAAGTCACCTGCATTATGAGGGAAAGCCGAGGGTTTCCGTCAAAAAGGCATTCTAAATATGTGTTTAGGAAAATATATAAGGGTTTCTATGAGGGTTATGTTTAGGTTTAGATAATAAAAATAGCACTATCTTACCATAAAATAACAGAAGTTAATGGAAAGTAATAGAAAAACAAACATGCGTCTAAGACTTAGTAGAAGCAGCTTTGGAGATGCTGAGTGAGATGAAAACATCACACCTTGGTGATCCAGGCTGAACACTTTTTTACTCTTTTATCTTGTCGAATTTCGGAGTTTTGGCTAATTATAATCATATCAACCAAAAAGACTGTTTACTTTTAGACTGAAGTGAATTAAAAAGAGAAGGGTCTTACCTGAGTCACTCTTGGATGGACGTGAAGGTTTGCACTTCCTCTGTGCCAGTCAGCGCTGCAGTCAAAGCACTTGTCTTTGTTTCTTAATGTAAACACCACAAACTACTTCATGAAATCTTAGTGTACCACAAGACTCCTTATGTTTCAGTCACTGAGGGATTTTTGTCTCGCTTTGCGTTATGTTGGCAGCTGTTTGTTTGCACTGCTTCTTTTGTGTCTCTGTACTGTATGTTGTCGTCCGCGTGACAGCATCACTGAGTTGAGCGTATTCTTCCACTCTCCTCAGCAATACTCGCTCTCTCTCGCTCGCTCTCGGCTTTGTTCATTCCTCCATCCAAGACGATTCATCAGCGTGAGACCGAGAGGGGGGACAGGAGAGACGTTTGTGTGCGACGGGGTGGAGGGGGAAAGACAAAAATATGGCTGATGTTGCGAGCTTGAACGTACGTAAATGTTTTGATGCATGAATGAATATTCAGAAGGAAAAAATGCAGCTAATGTGATGCTGTTGTATTAAGACGACATGTGTACCCCTGTATAGATGAGGATGGTTTATTCTTACCTAGAGAGAGCGAGAGAGAGAGAGAGAGAGAGAGAGAGAGGCACACGCTGGAGGAGATATATAAGATAATGAAAGATGAGAAAAGCGCTATCAAGTAATAATGAGGTAATAATTGGACTGGCTACAACAGAGAACATTTCAAAACTCAATGTGAACAAATGACAGTAGTAATAGAGTGAATCTCACAAAGCCTGTCAAGAACACGCAGGTCATATTGCACTCAGATCAAAAGAGAGAAATTAGAAAATGCATCCTATGACCATAAGGGAAGTCGTCGTTGTGATATTATTTTCATGGCAATTGGAAAGATGGAAATTCTGTCGTTTACTCGCCCCCATGTCGTTTCAAACCTGTTCGACTCTTTTTTTTCTTCTTCTGTGGAACATAAAAGAAGTTATTCTGAAGAATGTTGGTTTTTGGACTACTGAAAGATAAAATACACTTAATAAGAGAATACATTTCTCTTCTGTGCTTCACAGAAGAAAGATGGTGGTGGTATAACATGAAAGTGAAATGATTTTTAGAAACGTTCACTTCGTTTAAGTACTTTCCCAGCTAACATGTTCTAAGAACATTGTGCTAATGTTGCCATTAAGTTATGAAAAAGTGATTTCTGAATTTTCTCAGAACGTTAAAAGCATCCAGTTTTTAAAAATGTTTTAAAAACTGAATTTCTTGGTAATGGGTAGAAAACATTCTATTTTGTCATTTTGCATTAACATTATAGGAACATCACATTCTGAAACAATTAGTAACATTTAAAAAACATTAGACGAATGTCTAACTAAAAAGAAAGAAAGAAAGAAAAAAGAAAGAAAGAAAAAGATCCATGAATGTGGTATAATGTTTTTGTTCTAACGTTTTGAGAATGTATTGTTATTGATAATATTATTAAAGACCAGATAGCTTTTAAAAAGCATGATACTGAAACATTGCCAGATTGTTAGCCAGAGTTCTAAGATCTTAGCTGGGTTTTCCACTCACATTTTTCCAAACCTGTGTTTTAGTTATCACAATATACTGTAGTAGGCTACCTTTAGACACATTGTGCCAGGTTGGATGTGAATAAAATGAATAATTCTTGCATGACCAAACAGTACATCAAACCTGACAAAATCCCTCTAAAGGCACCATATTTGATTGGAAGGCTATGATCAAGGGGAACACTTTCAGTGAATAACAACTCAAATTTCCTTTTATTCCTCACACAAAGCTAGAAGACTTAAATATATGCTTTCACATGAGCCACGTGGACTTTAATTGTAATTTTATCTCCTTTTTGGAGCTTAACAAACATGCCCTTGTGAAAAGCAGTGTGCTTAATTGTATTGAATGTACACGTGTACTTCAAAGTATATTTAAAAAAAAAAAAAAACTTTTACTGGCATGTAATATACAGTAATAATAATGAAATTGAAGGCCACTTAAGTATACTTAAACAGACTTAAGTTAAAAGTTTTACTTGAAAGTTCATTTTAAACAATTATGTTTCATATTATACAATACTTAGTTAAAATATATTAAATGTAGTAAATTGCAACTACATCATTATAAATGTGTAATTACAGTATATTTAAATACCAGCTGACACACAAGTTTCAACAGAAATGATATGTAAATATATTTTAGTTTACCATAAATGCTTGTCAGTGCATTCAGCAGCACTCTTAGAGAAAATAAGTAATTTTATATAAAGACAGAAATAAGTCTTAACTGAATCAAAAATCACTCTTAAGTTCAACCAATTGTATTTAATATAAAATTAATCTATAATACATTTTCAGTCTGCACTTAAGTGCATTATTTTAAAGTATCTTATTTCTATAATACGTACTCTTTTTAAATGTATGCTAAAGTACTTCTTTTTCACAAGGGACAACATGAGGATGAGTAAACGATGAAACAATTTTCAACCTGCAACATTTCATATGTGTTCAAGTATTAATAACTAACCTTGTGAAGTTATAACTAATGAAACTCCTGTCACGACTATGTAAAGCCACTAAACCTACTGCCTTTCATTTGATACACAGAAGAATTTCATAAAGAGACTGTTTACACAAGACAATCCACCCACAGGAATTGCATCACATAACCAGGAGCTCATCCATCCATCCCATCTCTAAAAGGATGATTTAAATGAAAGGCACATTTTTAGGTAAGAATTATGTAATGTAAGCACTTTATAAAAACACAAGCTGCATATTACTGCTTTTAAACCCCCTGGAATAACCTGTCTCAAACACTTCAGCTGTAAATGCATCACTATAAACACAAATCTTTGCATTTATAGAGCTTATTTTGAACAGAAAACACGTATATCAGAGAAGCACACTCGCATGCAGACACACGGTATCCATCACGATGCTAAACAGCAGTATTTGGATGACATTTAGATCCCTGCTGGCTTTTTAATTAAAGAAACTGCCATTGTGAAGAAGGGAACGCCGCAGATATAAAGACCCACAAGCTTTTCTTTTTTTACAAAGAACTTCGGCCCTTCATCTTGAAGTTAACCTTCACATTTACCAGCTAATAATTATTTTTAATTATGCCTGTAGGTTTCAGGATACACGTTTGATAAGTTAAGCGCAAAAGTCTGTTGCGTAACAAACTATTGGCTGTATGTTTATACATAAAATGGCATTATGAAATGTTTCCATGTTACACTTGCAAGGAAAATGATAAAAAGTGATATGCTCCATTATGACACTTCATCATATGTTATTTTAGAGAAGCTGCATGTGTAATCACCTCCTCTGCTTGTTCAGTGCCTCCACCGAGCACAAATGTCTCATCTCTCTGGATTTCATCATGTTTAAGCACTGGAGTGTGTGAGACTCGGATGATGATGATGATGATGATGGAAATGCTATTAGGTCTGCGATATTACATAGAGAGTGGAAACTTGTTAGTAGGACAGAAAATTTAGAACTAGAATAGAAAAACCGAACACTCACTCTATTGTGTGATTGGGTGGTGCTGCAGGATAATAGCATCTTTCCATTGCTGATATTAGGACGAATGGAATCGGTTTGAATAGTAATACACCAATATATCATCCAGGCTGTTATGGAATTACACACATTGATAACTGGGACCTGTTGGTCCATTAACATGGTCTTTTTGCTTTCTACCACCAGCCTTCATGTGCAGTTTATATAATATGAAAACATTAAATATTTGCAATATACAAAAGAATATGCAAACTGAATCTAATGTTTTCAGACACTTAACTGCATGCTAATATGTAAAGGTATGTTAGTTTTTATTTTTATGAAATGCAATGCAAATTATTGAAATTAAGAGCGTTTTGCCTCACTTAAGGACTTTTATATGTAATGTCATAAATCTTTTGTCTTTGAAAGTGTACTGCTTAATGTATTTCATCTCTATTGAAACTTGCATTTACATCTATTTGTAATTACACATTCGTAATGATGAAGTTGCAATTTAACTGGCCTTATATTCCATTAACATTATGTTATATGTAAGAACAGGTTCTTTATTACTATATTTTTAGGGTTTGTAACAACTGCACATTCAACACATTTAAGTGCAATTGTTTTTCACAAGGGCAAATATCATTCTAAATAACATAGTTAAACTATGTTTGAAGCCTATAGTCAAACTTTTTTTCAGAATTAACCTTCTAGGCTTACATTGTTTTGTCTTTTTTTATATAAAAGTTGCAAAAACGCTATACACTGAAAACAAACAAATCAGTTACACTTTATTTTAAGGTGTCCTTGTTACAGTGTAATTATACATTTACCTACTGAGTAATGTTAATTAACTACATGTACTATATGGTTTGGGTTAGAATTAGGGTTACTTGTATGTAATTATGCATAATGAAGTGTTATTATAATAGTAAGTACATGTAACATGTAAAGGTCTTTGCACACTGAGTCCGAAATTTTTGTATGCGCTTTTCGTATTCGTTATTGTCACGCACAGACCCAAAATGCTTGCTACAAATGTGAAAAATGCAGAAAATCGAACCCGATCTGAATTTTTTTATGCTGGACGAAAGTTACGGAGGCAGTGTGTAAATGTGACTGACACAACATGAGGTCGTATTTATTTTTTAACGTGTGAAAATTTTGGACGAAAATTCAGGACACCTTAAAATAAAGTGTTACCAAAAAATCTCAGTTTTAAATAAAACAGATTATTGGAGTATATACATTATATTATTATTGGAGTATATACAAAAATACATTTTTTGTCTTTCTACTTCAAAATTTTACTGTTACTTGCTGTTACTTACCTTTTTTTAGCAAGTAATTACTGAGGGAAAAATTGTTTCACCTCCAATTTTTTTTCAATGTACATTATAGAAAATTGCTTTTTTAGTTTATAAATAAATAAATAAACAAACAGACAAATAATTAAATAATGAAGCAACATTATGGTTAGTTCACCAAAGAAAGATGAAAAATCTTCTTCTTCTTCTTCTTCTTCTTCTTTTTTTTTTTGTATCAGTGAAACAGAAAAGGATGTGATAGTATGCTGATTACAGCTGTCAAGCTCCAAAAAGCACATAAATATATTGTAAAGTTTGTGAGCTATAGCCAGAGAAGTCTATAGCTTTGCTGAAATGTATTCACCAAAGTTAGTTTAAAACATCTAACTACTACGGAGCAATTGTACAGGTGAAGGTGAAATCCAGGCAGCTTCTTTTACTTTGTCTGCCAAAACACACTTGGTCTGCATCCTCCTCCCCATATGTGATTATGGAGACGCTGTGTACAGATGTCACCTCCAAAACTCTTCACTCTGACTTTTATTCTATTATAAACTGCCTATCTTTGCATATTAGACAAGAACTTTATTGGCTTACCTTTATTTGCTGGACCTTGCTTTGGTCTGAGATCAGTTTATTTGAAAAATATGCTTCAATGTCACTCCTGTATCCTCCAGAAAAAAACACTAGCTGCTCTGCCAGCAGATCTGCTGAACTGCAGAAAATTCTAAAATTTCACAATTATGAATTGTTTTTATTGATTTAATTAAAAAATGCCACTTATAATCATAAATGCTTTAGATAGAAAGTGTAAACGTTACTACTATTGTTGTTTTTTTGTTTTTTTTTTAATTAGCCAGGTTTTTAATTAATCTGTGTCAATAATTACATATTGTTTTTTAATTTTATTTTGTGTAATTTAAAAAATCAAGTGATATTTATTTAATATATTTTTTTATTGTTATTTATATATAAATAATTTAAATATTTTTAACAAATAATTTTTTCTATTATTCCTATTTTTCTCCTTCCTCGCTTCAATATCCTTTTGCCAGGCCATCATAAATAAGAATCTTGTTCCTAAGTGACTTGCCTGATAAAATAAGGTAAAGATAAAGTATTTTTTAAGTATTTCCAACGCTATCTCACGGCAATTCGTACGTATTTTACGAGGTGGCTAATTCGTACGAATTCGTACGACCTCACTCGTACGATTTAGTACGATTTGTCTAAACCCCAGTGACGGGTAGGTTTAGGGGCGGGGTTAGGTGTAGGTCATTCGTACAAATTCATACGAATTGGTAACTCGTAAAATATGTACGATTAGGCAAAAGTCGTATCAATTTGTACGAGTGAGGTCGTACGAATTCGTACGAATTAGCCACCTCGTAAAATATGTACGAATTGCCGTGAGATCGGGCTGGTATTTCATGTTACTCAGTTTTTATAAGTGATTGCATGGAATTAATTTTTAGACATGCATTTTTAGTTAAACTAAAGATTTTTAATTGCACTTTTTTATTTTCAATTATATCAGATCAATTATATAGTGCAAGCTCTTCAGCACAATGGTAACCATAAAAACTTGAAAACAGAACAGAAAACATGATTGAGCATTAAAAGCTAACATGTTTTTCCCTTCACTCAAAAATGCATAAATAGCACTTGATTTCAATATTTACGCTCCCAATTCAGTCCTATGCAAAGCATGGGAACTAAAAATCCACTGTCCAGGTTAATTTCATGTGACAAAAATGATTCATGCAGTCCCAACACAAATGGGTTACATATACTTGAGTTTTATTTTCAGTTACTGTATGCAGTGGAATTAAGTTGTGAGAAACATGTTCAAGTGTTTTAGCCCAGTTTAATTAATTAAACTGAACAAGCAGCAAAATCATTATTTAGGTGGTACTGTAGGTGTGCAACACCTCAGGAGTGTGTACTGTATATGATAGAGAGAGAGAACTGACTGAAATGGGACAAGTGGGAGAGTGTGTGGATGAAAGATTCTAGAGGCTGCGGAAAAGAAAATGCTGAAGTTTCCAGCCTGCAGTTTTACTGAGATTGCCTTTAAATCTCTCTTCTCAGAATCTGTCATCTGCTCTAATCACTAATACCTGGAATCCAATGCGACTCGGAGCTGATAGATGGAGGTAATTTGAAACAGACCTATATGTGACCTCACCTTCACGAGGCTGTGTGTGCATTAACAGAAGAGCAAAATTACCACCAGTCAGGATAAAAAGTTAGCCGAATCAATGCACCGCAGAAATGAATGGCTTTTATTGGCAGAAATAAGTCATTTAAGCACATCAAGCAGCATATATTGATGCTCTATTAATTCGTTGCCACAGGATTCGGCTTCATCATCAACAATTAAGCGGTTAATTACACTTTAAAACTGTTATCGTGTTTCAGAGAGTTGTATTTTTATAACAAAGTCTTACTGCTTCTATTATTCCTACAGAGACATAAGTACAGCCTGCATAAAACTTGTGATGCATTAGCACAGCTATATTGATTTCAACAGTTGCTGCCTCTGGAGGCAAACGTTCTTCAGTCAGATTCACAGGAGCCCCAGATCTGAGCTGTTTGTTCTGCATGAGCATCACAAAAAGAATTCAAATTTTAGCACTGTCTGAAGTAAATGTGAGCGTGTTTGCCTATGCTCCTTCAATTTCAATTTATCTGCAAAGTGCTTTTCAAAATACACATTGTCCCAAAGCAGCTTTGCAAAGAATACTGCAGGAAATCTGAAATGGGTTTTCTTTCCACAAACTTATACTGATAGTCCAATGAATCATTTGGCCACCATCATATCGTGCCAAACTATCTTTTATTGTGAAACATAAAAAAGGACACTGACAAGGCATTTAAGTACCTTTTTATCATCCCTTTCTTTTCTCATGTGCTTTCAGTACATTTCTGTTGTCTCTCAACAACGCTCTGGTTGAGATCTGTGATAGAGGACCCAAATGCAGAATGGCCAATGACAGGGTTTATTAACACAACAGGCAAGGCACAAGAGGGAAGGTGAGGCGTGAAACAGTCCAGCAACACAGGAGAACTGCAGAAAAAGCGGCAGGACCAGGCAGATGGTGGTGGTGAAGACCGGGCAAGACACAATGAAGCAGACTTGATGAATGCAGACTCTGAACCGGTCTAGCTGCCAGACAGAGGGAACCAGTGGGCAGGGAATCACAGGTGGCAGATCTGGACTAGAATGTGAAACACTCACAACACAACAAGACAAGACTCCACAAGAACACAAGCAGAAAAATAAAGCACTGATAAAATTAAAAACAACAAAACAAAAAAATTAATGAAACAACAATGTTAACAAAACTAAAGTAAATCAGTAGAAAATGCCAAACAAAATAAAAGACAAAAGTACAAAGCTACTAGAAATGGCTAGAGAAAATACTAAAATAAAACTAAAAAAAAAGTTTTGAAAGCTACTAAATCAAAAGAAACAAGGAACAAAACCTTGACACAGATATGAAAGAAACAAACAAAGACTGAGGGCCTGTCCAAATACCTAAACTTGTGTTCTTGGCCACTTGAGTAATTAATTAAGTCTGCAAGACTGCCCCAGGTCTTCAAAACAAAGCGCACTGCCCTTAATGCACACTAAATCGGCTCTGGCGCAGTATTCAAGGCTAAGTGTATCCCATCATGCACTATATTCTGGGAATAAATCATGAGACTTTTTGCCAAGATCTTGCAAGAGGTCGCGGAAACCTTTCCAGTGTGAGTTAAATATTAATAACAATTAGATGTTACCTATAATTTGGTAGTAAAACACGATGTGTTGCACATTTTATTGGTGCAAAGATGAGTATGTTTATTTTGTTCAACATTTGCGACTGCTTAATTAGAAGCTTCACAATTACTAAATTGTGTAATTTGTTACAGGGACTACTGAACAGGCATTTAGAAGATTATTTTGCTATGTATTGAAAATCAAAATAAAGCTCTGTAAACCCTAGTGAAAAATAAATATCCTAAAATGTATTTTAAAAAATACATTTATTTCATGCTATGTATACTACAAATACATTTACATATTTATGTACTTAATGAAAATACCCTGCAATTGTACTTTTAGTATACTAAACTGGTATACTTAAAGTCTGCTAAACTGGAACAACTAATTTTGTGCTTAATGCATTTTAATTGTGTGGAAGTAAGTCCAAGTAAAGTGGAACACTTTAAATATCTTGCATTTAAAGACTGATATTATTCAAAGATCATACAATCCTCATCAATAGTGACATTAAAACACATTTTAGGCTTAATATAAAGAAATGTACATTGTGCACAAGTAAAACTCCAAATAAAGTTTGATTGTAATTTTTATATCACTAAGTCTCGAGCGATATGTCAGTAAACATATTAATAGATTTGAACTATACTTAGTATGAAATAAATGTATTTAAATATATTACTTTTTTAGGGAACACTTGCATTTTTACAACACTGTAAGTGTATCCTACATTGGCTGAGAGAGCTCAACGCGCTGAAACTTCAGAAAATACATGCAAATAAAAAAAGCAAAAGCAAATGAAGAAAACATCTTCATCAGTTTGACAGCAGGTCCTGCAAATGCTCACAACACAACCAAATAAAGAATTTTATTTGCAGCGCGTTTCTTTGTTTGGTTGTGTTGTGAGTATTTGCAGTGAGTTTCTTTATTTGGTTGTGTTGTGAGCATTTGCAGCACGTGTGTTTTCAAATTGATGAAGTTGTTTTCTTAATTTGCCGGTGTTTTTTTCTATTTGCGCTCTCTCGGCCACCGTAGTATCCCATCTGGTAATGAAAAGTTCTACACACACTTGTGGTCTTCATGCTCACTTGAACACTTATGTCAAATACAGGAAATATGTCATGTAAGCAGACAAGTGTGTCAGCTGCAAAGACCTCAAGTGTGAATATTTGCACAAGCCCAAAGCCTCAACTAGAGCAGGAAGTTAAACTAGCATGTGGCACCGACAAGGACATGAGGGAAGAGAGCACAATGGCCCTTTCGCAAATAGCACACTTTTTCTGCATTTGCAGACTTTCAGACTTACAATGGCCACCGCGTGCACATGTCCGTTAAGTCCACAAGTCCATAAGGTGTTCCATTCATCATTTTAGCTTTCAGAAGGGAGCCTGTGAGCGAGTGCCCTTTTGCGGCCACTATGTGCCCTCAATACCCACTTCTGCCTGATTCAAAGTCCTCAGTTCTCATTCTGTTGGATCTAACTGCAGCTTTCGACAACAAAAATCATCAGATCCTTCTGTCTATCCTCTTATCAGTGGGAATCGCAGGAACTCCACTTCACTGGTATCTCATAGGTAGGTCTTTCAGGGTTGCCTGGAGGGGAGAATTATCCAAAGCACATCAGCTGGTCATGGGTGTTCCTCAGGGATCTGTTCTAGGAACCCTCTTCTTCTCTGTTTACACTACATCACTGGGACCCATCATACAGGCACATGGTTTCTCCTACCATTGCTGTGCTGATGACACACAACTCTATCTTTCATTCCAACCAGATGATACAACCGTAGCTGCCTGAATCTTAGGATTCCTGACGGACATCTCTGGATGAAAGAACATCACCTGCAGCTCAACCTGGCAAAAACCGAGCTTCTTGTTTTCCTTGCCACTCCAAATCTACAGCATGATTTCACCATCCAGCTAGGTTTATCAACAATTACCCCATCATGTTCAGTCAGACATCTCAGAGTGATCTTTGAAGACCACATTGCAAAGACAGCTCGATCATGCAGGTTTGCATTGCATAAAAAAGATCAGGCCCTTCCTAACAGAGCTTGCTGCACAACTTCTTGTCCAGGTCCTTGTCATTTCTAGGCTGGACTACTGCAGTGCTCTTCTGGCTGGACTTCCATCATGCACAAGCAAACCTATACAAATGATTCAGAATAAAGCAGCATGACTGGTCTTCAATGAGCCCAAAAGAGCCCATGACACACTTTTTATTTTAGGATTAAAAATCCTAAAAAATTCCTTAATTCCTTTCTGTTGTAGCTTGTATTTTTCTGACAATGTCAGAAATGTTGTATTACTAGCACTTCTTGTGTTTATGATAATTTGTTTGTTGTATTCCTCATTTGTAAGTTGCTTTGGATAACAGAGTCTGCTAAATGAATGAATGTAAATGTAAATGTAAAATGTCACTGTTATTTACCATTTCTTTGTAATCATTTGTGACCCTGGACCACAAAACCAGTCATAAGTGTAAATTTTTCAAAATTGAGATTTATACATCATTTGGAATCTGAACAAATAAGCTTTCCATTGATGTATGGTTTGTTAGGATAGGACAATATTTGGCTGAGATACAACTATTTGAAAGTCTGGAATCTGAGGGTGCAAAAAAAAAATCAAAATATTGAGAAAATCGCCTTTAAATTTAAAGTTCTTAGCAATGCATATTACTAATCAAAAATTAAGTTTTTATATATATACAGTAGCAAATTTACAAAATATCTTCATTGAACATGATCTTTACTTAATGTCCTAAAGATTTTAGGACAAGGTGTTTTTGGCTATTGCTACAAATATACCACAGTGGCTTAAGACTGATTTTGTGCTCCAGGGTGTTACAAATGAGGCTCCCGCACCACGTCTCTTGCACCGCCAGAGGGAGCCTTCACCCGAGTATTGACCACCTCATTCGGACTCAATTTCCCATCAGCCATCATACCTGGGACTGATCACCCTGCACCTGTCCCTAATTACACATACCCTCATACGCATAAAAGACACTCTTACCTGCTCTTCAGTGCAAAGTCTTGATTTGCCACGGTGATCATTTCTGAGCATTATTTGTTATCTTGCCTGCCTGTGTATTGACTTGGACTGTTTACCCCGTATTCTGATTCTTGCTGCCTGCCCCAAACTTTTAGCCTGTTTATCGTCTGTGTTTGCTCACCGCCTGCCCGATTCTCTGCCCATTCTCTGGACCTCGACTACGGTTGTATTACCTGGTCTCTGCTGTATTCTGCTCAGCCCTGTATTGCCTTTTGTCTAAGAAACTGCAGATGGATCAAAACGCAACTGACTCGTCACAGAAGACTTCGCCAAACAGTGATCCAGCAGTTATCATGCAACTCTCGTCAGAATTATCTGCACAAGCCAACCAACTCGCCATCCACCAGCATCAACTAGCTCGCTTGACAACATTAACGGAGGAACTGGTGAAAACCTTGCAAGGCCTGAGTCTCTCACCCACAGAACCAGCAGCTACTCAAATCAGTGCCCCTGTCAACATTGCAACCACTTCACCACCAATGGTGATTCCTCGGCTGGCGTTCCCGGATAAGTTTAACGGAGATCCGACCAAATGCAAGGGATTCCTGCTACAGTGTTTGCTGTTCGTCAATCAACAACCTGCCTTATACCCCACGCACTCAAGTAAGATCTCATTCGTGTGCTCATTGCTTACCGGAAAAGCTTTGGATTGGGCCACCGCCGTCTAGAAAATGGATGGGTCAGTCTTTCCCTCTTTTAACATTTTTCTGCAACGTTTTAAGGAAGTATTCGAACATTCAGCCAGAGGAAGGAGCGCTGGGGAGCAGCTTCTCACTCTGAGTCAGGGAGGAGGAACGGCAGCCGAATATGCTCTCATCTTTCGTACACTCACTGCTCAAACTGAGTGGGTGGAGGACACGTTAAAGCTGCTTTTTCGGTGGGATTAAACCTGGATCTGCAGGCTGAGTTAGCCTGTCGCGATGAGGGAAGAACTCTGAATGAATTCACTGAACTAATGATCCAAATTGATAACCTAGTGCGCTCATACCGACCTGCTCGTACAACGCAAATCACTCCAACGTCTCCCTTTACCAGCACAGAACCGATGCAGCTGGGCTACACTCACCTGTCTCCTGAGGAGCAGGGAACGCGAATTCATCTTCACTTATGCATGTACTGTGGTCAATCCAGTCATCTCAAGTCATCATGCCCTATTCAACCCACCGCCGCTAATTCAAGAACTGTGAGTTCAGCTGTCCAGCACAAATATTCCACTTCCTGTTAAAATTCCAGTCAGATTGTTTATCGGCAGCAAAATTGTGTCCATAGAGGCTTTGTGGAGCTCTGGGACAGCGGGCAGTACATGTCAGACGAGTTCGCTAGCAAACATCACCTCTCTCTAACTCCATGTACTTCTCGTTTGGCAGTGGAGGCGCTAGATGGCCGACCCCTTGGAGAGGGAAGAATCACTAACGTCACCGATGAACTACAGATGCAAATTCGCGTACTTCATAATGAGACTCTCAAGTTTTATGTAATTAGTTCCCCAAATCATCCTCTGATCCTCGGCCTACCCTGGCTACGTAAACACAATCCTTACATCTCTTGGAGGGAGGGTGAGATCACACAGTGGAGCCCGGCCTGTCACAATCACTGTCTCATTCACAACCCACTCATACCAGTCAGCACCGTCACCTTCACCAAAGCGAACCCTGAGATACCCGGACTTCCCCTTGAATATGCTGATCTTTCTGAGGCATTCAGCAAAGTTAAAGCTTCTCGACTTCCTCCTCATCGCACCTGTGACTGCTCTATCGAGCTAATACCCAGCAGCACACCTCCTAAGGGTAAAATATTCCCTTTGTCTCAACCTGAATCAGAAGCCATGAAGAAATATATTGAGGAGGAGCTAGCAAAAGGCTTCATCAGACCCTCTACCTCACCAGCTTCAGCCGGCTTCTTCTTTGTGAAGAAAAAGGACGGCAGCCTGAGACCATGTATTGACTATTGGGGTCTCAACGACATCACCATGAAGTTCAGGTACCCACTTCCTCTAGTTCCTGCTGCCTTAGAACAACTCCGCCAAGCCAAATATTTTACCAAGCTTGATTTGCGCTCAGCATATAATTTGATTCAAATCAAGGAAGGCGATGAGTGGAAGACTGCATTCTCCACATCCACCAGGCACTATGAATACTGCGTTATGCCGTTCAGCCTCGCCAACAGTCCTTCAGTCTTCCAGTCCTTCATAAAATCTTCAGAGACATGCTGGATCATTGGGTGGTGGTGTACATTGATGACATACTCATCTATTCAAAGTCCTTTGACGAACACATCCATCACGTCCGCTCCGTTCTCATGCGGTTAATTCAACATCAGCTGTATGCCAAGGCAGAGAAATGCGAATTCCATCAGACCAAAACATCATTTCTGGGGTATGTCATCCGTCAAGAGGGAGTAGCTATGGATGACAATAAAGTGAGGGCAGTAGTCGACTGGCCGCAACCACATACAGTTAAGGAATTACAGCGCTTTCTTGGCTTTGCAAATTTCTATCGGCGGTTCATCAAGAATTTCAGCTCCGTTGCCGCTCCACTAACATCTACGTACTGGGCTACCAACCACCTCTTTTCCCCTGGTCAGGAGAACCTTCAAATCTTCCCTCAGTCACAGAATGGTTACGGCACAGTGAGGAGATCTGGAATCGAGCACACACTCATTTACAACGAGCAGTAAGATGGCAAGAGGAACAGGCCAACCGTCACCGCCGTCCAGGTCCAGAATACACTCCCGGCCAATGGGTTTGGCTTTCCACCAGAGACATCCGCCTCAGACTTCCCTGCAGAAAGCTCAGTCCTAGGTATGTGGGTCCATTTAAAAATTCTCAAACAAATTACGCCAGTTTCAGTCCGTTTAGATCTACCTGCTAACTATCGGATTTCTCCCACTTTTCATGTTTCGTTAAAACCCGCTGGTGGTCTGAGAGAGGGTCGGGAGCATGAAGGTACCGAGGTCCAGGTGCCCTTTTTTCGATCCAAATTTTGCGTCTTTTTTTTTTTCAACTAACAGTATATTTTTCAATTTTTCTGCTTTATTTCGTGGAATGAAATCTTTTTCTTTCTTTCTTTCTTTCTTTCTTTCTTTCTTTCTGTTTTTTTTTTTTTTTTTTAATAATATTAGTTGACAATAACACTGCTTGGTGGTTGTCCAAGGCATCTACTTTCAAGTTTCTCTGATATTCTGGTCTGTATATATGAGTCCCTCCTTCCTTTCAAGTCTATGCTTTTCTGTGCTGTTTTATTGTCCACTAGGCAAAAATCATTTGGAAAAGAAATACCATCTCTCTTCAACAAGAAATCTGACGAATTATTCCTATCCATTGCAGGATGATTTATGCATCGAGGGGTTTGTTCAATTCCCTTACCTTAAGTATGAGCAATAGTAATAGTGATGCTTGCCCTCGTAAACACCACTAGTGAATAGCAAGAACAAGAGCATCAGCAGAGCTTATGGCACAAAATCAATAGGCAAGAAACATACAGTACAAGCTTATTTCTGCTTCTGTGAATAAAAACAAGATCTTTGTATAAAAAGATCACAAAAAGAATAATAAAATACATTGCATACAGTTCTATCTAATATAAAAATGGTAGAAATAGAAGTCTGTGAATAACTGCATTTCACTTTATACAACACTTCTGGTCCTCTAATCGACAAGAATAATGTATTACAATGCACATTATGAATAATTATAATGTGTTATACCCTTTATTAACTATTTATAATGCATTATACATAAAGGCTTTAAATAAAATGTTACCAAACATTGAATATTGTAATGCATTACTTTTAAAAGTAACTTTCCCCAACACTGGTAACAGGCAATATTATCTAAAATGTAAGTTTCTCAATATTAACAACTTGTTTATTGAACAAGATGATTTATATGATTTGAGTGACAGTTCATCCTCCTGTTGATTTCTTTAAGCTCTGTTTTGCCATGTCCCAAATTCTAACATGTAAAATAAGATTTAATGAGTAATATTGTAGGTATTTCTTCATGTTTCCTTTAGTAAATGAAAATGTTTTACACTATAAATCAGTTTAGATTTGTCTTCGGTGGCTTCCTGTGATGTCTTGTTTGGATAACATTACATTAGTTGAATCACTTGAAAGAACGATACAATTCTAAATTCAATTCGGTGCAAACTCCATTACCATAATATACAGTAATAAAAGCTGATTTCTGATCTTATCAGTATTTAATGCCGTGTTTAGTGAACATGAGGGAGAGGTTTAAAGATCAGTAATGAGGTTTGTTGTTGTCATGCAGGGTTTTATCAGTCCAATTACTGTACATCTTCACTGTTTCATCTTGCAGCATCTAACATTTCTTTTCAGTAAATAAATGGAAGGCAAATATGGGACTGACATTTACTGGCATATTACTGATGTCAGTTGTCATAATGGGCGCCTCCCAAATCCCAGAAGAGCCTGCAGAGCTTAAATAACTGCTACTCTCATATTCCCATTCTATCAGAAATGAGGTCAGAAACTGTCAGGATTTACTGTGACAAACATCAGACAAACGCCTGCCCGCTCAAATACACTTTTACAAAACACTATCAATCTATCTATCTATCTATCTATCTATCTATCATCTATCTATCACCCATATACAGTATCATCATCTATCATCCATATATCATCCATCCAACGATTCATCATCCATCCATCCATCTTCCATCTAACCATTTATCACCCATCTATCATTTACATTATCCATCCAACCATATATCATCCATAAACTATCCATCATCCATTCCATCATCCATCCAGCCAACCATTCATAATTCATCCAACCAACCATATATCATTCATCCATCACTCATTCAATCATCAGTCCATCTATCCATATATCATCAGTCCATCCATCCATCATTTATCCATTCAACCAACCAACCCATCCATCCATATATCATCCATCATCCACCCATCCATTCATCAATCATGCTCCTACCCACTCACACATCCAACCATATATCATCCATCATCTATTCCATAATCCACCCACCCATCCATCCATCCATCCATCCATCCATCCATCCATCCATCCATATATCATCCATTCTTCATCTGTTCATCCATGCATATATCATCCGTCCATCCATATATCACCCATTCCATCATCCACCTATCCATCCATCATTTATCCATCCAACCAACCATATATCATCCATCCATCACACATTTCATCATCCATCCATCCATATATCATCCATTCCATTATCCACCCATCCATTCATCCACCTACCCACCCACCCATCCATCCATATATCATCCATTCATTATCTATTCATCCATGTATATATCATCCATTCCATCATCCATCCATATATCACCCATTCCATCATTCAACCATCCATCCATCCATCCATCTTCCATCCACATATCATCCATCCATCCATCAACCATTCCATCATCCACCCATCCATCCGCCCATGTATCATCCATACATCCATTCCATCATCCACCCATCCATCCGCCCATGTATCATCCATACATCCATTCCATCATTCAACCATCCATCCATCCATCCATCATTCATCCATATATCATTCACCCATCCATCCATCATACCAAGTATGCCAAAACAATCATGGTTTTACTGTGTTTTGGGTCTGTTATTAATGTGATTTGATTCAGTCTGGATCTCACAGGAACATGTTGGCTCCACTATTAGAACTGATTGGCTTTGTGTGAAACAAATTTCTCTCAGTTTATCCAATATCAGGGACAAGCAGCCAAGATAATAATTATCCATAATTACACGTTATTCTGGTGTGAATATCAGCATTAGTGTGAGCTGTTATCTTCTTAGACATACAGCAGATCTCCTCACTATCTGTGCTGACGCTGTCTGCTCTGTAGATTCTATGTTATATAAATGCTAAATTTAATAAACAACACTGCAAATTAACATTTAATTAAGCAATATTACATGAGCAGGAAACAGAACTGTTGCAAGTGTGATGCGAATTTTATAGTGTGCTTCATACATAATATTCATTTGCAGTGTACTTCAATTTTTAAAGACTATTTCTAAAGTACATTAAAAAAAACTGTAGTTGCAGATAATATAATATTAATATAATACTAACGAAATAAAAGTCCACTTAAGCATGCTTAAAAAGAGTTCACTTCCATTGCTGTTTCTTAACACACTTATACTTTGAAATGTGTACTTTGTAAAAATGTCAGACTTGGGAGTACATTTTAAATCGTTGTTTTAATAATTTTTGCCATGCTTTAAAGAAGCACACTTATTTTGATGTATTGACTAACATACTAAAGCACATGTAAAATAGTACTTTTATAGAATTTTTTTCTGTTGTGTGTTATTCAATATTATATTGAAAGTTTGTATATTTTAAATGTACTTCATTTCAACTTCATCATTATATGTGTTATTACACATATTGTTATTATTATGATATTGAAGTATATTTTAGTTTACTGTAAATGCTTGTCAGTACATTCAGCAGGACACTTTAACCATAATTTCAAAGATAATAGAAGAAATTATGAAATTAGATGCACTTGGGTCAAAAGCGCTCTAAAGTTCACATACAGTAACTGCATTTAATACAAATGAAAAATGTAAATATTTTTTATTTAATTCCAGTTTACATGCAATTAAGCATCTGTAAGTATATTCTTTTAAGGATTTTTTTCTGTAATAAGTATTCTTAAATGATTATTGATGACGTTCCTAAATGAATCAGTTTTTGAACAAATCTGTGAATGAATGATTCAGTGACTCACTCAGATGCTCACATGCTTCCATCTAATCACTTAATCAGGAAAAACCCGTTCTCACAGGATAACGTAACTATTTCACAAGATGACCGTTTTTTTATGAATTCATACAATGTGAATCATACGAAAATATACATTTTTTTAAAAAAAAAAAAGTAAGGAAGGTCCACCCTTAACCCTAGCCCTAAACATAACCATCACTGGCGCATAAGTGGATCATCTGAAAATGCACAAATCATACTCACCAATTCAGGAGAACAAAAAAAGAGTTAAAAATTGCCATGAACAATTACCACTAATTTAGCCTACAGATTGACAGTCTGTCTGGTAGAAACACAAGCAGGGTACTACAAATTTAAGATAATTAACACAATTTTAAGAATTCATCAAAGTTCTTTAGTAGAAATAATGGTTTTCAAATCCAAATAACTGTCAACAGCACAAGTGCTGCATGAGTAAGTATTTCTCTGAGCACACGCTCCTGTTTTTATGTTGAGACTGCAATAAGTCACCAGTTTTCTGATGATGGGCAAAAATAGCCTGCGTGCCCACGGCCTTGACATGAGTGCTGACAGAGCGATTTTTGTTGTTTGGATGTTTGCACAATTCCCCAGGGACAGATCTGTGATACGGCGCATCTCCCTCTGAGGGAGAAGCGGAGGAAGAAAACCGCCACAGAACCAGCTCTGCTTTCTCTTTGATTTCTAATCTAATTTTAGCCGCTAAATACTCCGGCACACATCGAGGAGAAGATGACCTTTTACGCTGGCATATCAAATGGCCGTTCCTCAGTATGATATCCAGAGCTGGGCTTTTACCTTTCTTTGCCTTGCGGGAAGCTGACGGGTCTCTGCGTGAAGTCCATCTGACTGCAGCCTCTGCCTTTCTTTTGTGAGAAGTAACTCCAGGCAAACTGAGCTATTACTGCATTCATTAGCTCTGTTTCAGCCCGCAGGCTCTCTGGACTCATGGACTACCTTCATTCTCAAAGTCATTTGTATTGTGAAGTGTTTATTTTTTGTGTCTGTAGTGCAATACAAGGATCGTCTCATTTATTAGGGTAATTTGCCAGACGCTTGTATGGAGGAATAATTTACAGAGTCTGTTTGTTTCCTGGGAACTGAACTCATGACCTTGACTATGCTGTTAAACTACAGCAAGGTAAATAAGGGAAACAAATTACACACTCCAATATAAATTAATATAACATTATGTTTACCAAGGGATAACGCAGGTGTTAGGTTGTTTTTTAATGGACCTGCACTTGCAGCACATTATCTTATTTCCTCACAGGTCCACTTATAATGTTAGTCAAGGTTTCTTGCACCAAAACATTTGTTAGTTTGTTTTACATGTCTCTATGGATTGTAGAATTAAACAGCCTATTTTCTGCTGTACTTTTAAAGTTGGCATGAAATGGAAGTTGCAACTAGTTTTTTAACTAACACAAACTTAAAAGTCCCAAATTCTGTAACTCAAGTGTGCCACATAAATCAAACTTTGGATTTGTACGGTATAAAAAAAGAGATGCATCTGAATTTTTGCATGTTTTAGCAGGATAAAGCATCAGCGGCTGCCCCAAATCAGTCACATATGTACAGTATGAGAAAAAAACACCACCCTCCCTCAGTCATCTTATCATAATTCATGACAGCTTTCCCACATATTTGCTTTGTTGCAATTACTTCTGCGTAACAGCTTCTGGAAAGTGATAGTGTGTAATTCAGAGGTGATTAATTGCTGCTGTCTTTCCAGACGTGTTGGTGCATTATATTTACATGGATTGACACCCATAAATGAGTTTTATAAGAAAACTTCTCCAGGTTAACCTGATATTGATACTCAAGTGGTGAATGAATATCATCTCATTTGCATGTTCAGTTTGATGATATTTTCCCTCTGAAAGGCAAGCAGTGCCATATGTTAACCCTTGAGGTCTTGGGTCTTTAGTGACCCGGGACGTCCACTATACCCTCTCCCTCATTTATTTCTTGAAATTAAACCTCCACCTTCTTAGTGTTCCACAATCCATTTATTATCAACAATATTACAAGGGGGAAAATTGTAAAAGAATGCCTATGGAAGAACATTTCTGTCACTAAATTAAAAAAAAAAAAAAAAAAAATAAAAAAAAAA
>JAFVLL020033910.1:0-78542 GCA_021397915.2 Tor tambroides | reverse complement strand
AAAATAATTTTTGTATTTCTTGTTTTTGTATATATATATATATATATATATATATATATATATGTGTGTTTTTTTTTTTTGTATTTTCATTTTAATTTCATTTCAGCATTTTTGAGTTTTCCGTGTAGATCGCCTCCATTTCTTTTACAGAGTTAATAAGAGTTATTTGTCAGAAATTGTGAAAATGATATATTTTTGTGTAATAAAGAAAATGAGATGAACTGTGTTACTGAAATCCATTATCTTAAGTTGAATAATTGTGAGTTATTTATTTACAAGCCATGACTGAAGACACTTTGAGTAATTTCGTTACTGTCATCTTGTAAGGCAAGCAAATTATATGTTAAAATGGTGAATAAGTGAAATAAATGGTAGTAATACATGTGAAAACAACTTTTTTATAACTTTAATGATCCGACATAGGAAAACGTCAACACATGGGCTAAATTATTGTATTAAGTTGTTGATTTTCAAAAAAATATGTATAAACACCAGTTAATTCGTAATAGCGGGAAAAACAATTGAAGATGATTTTACCAAAGCATTTTAAAGTTTATCGTAAGCTGAAATAGGATAATTAATAGTGACTAAAGTTGTCAGTGTGTAGAAACATCTCAAGTTACCGCTTGGAAATAACCGTAACTAGGCAACGGCGACATCTATTGGTAGGTTTTTCGAATTTATGTTTAGAATGCAAAATTATTCAAATTCAAAAGAATTTAAAGGCTACATTAATAAGCGCTTTTTATTTTTTTAAAAAAAAACTATAAAAATAGAATCCATTCATTCAGTAGCAACATTGGTTCGTTTTTCTTGTGACCCATATCAAGAAATCACGAAATATGACAAACGTAGAAACTTCGTTACAAACAGGCTGTGTCTCACTCAAAGCAACGTGTTTAAAAATAAGGTGAGACGATGCACACATTTGAGCTGAAATACCTTTGAAAGATTTTTTTTTTTTGTCAAAACGCAGAAACGAAATTGAAGTGAAAACAGTTTGCTGCAATTCAAACAAATGACTAGTTATGCACGATTAAATTGTTTATGAGAGTTCATAGCGTGGTTTCAACAGAAGGCGAAAGCTCTCCTTACACAACCTCGACAGCTGACTGAAATATGGAGACAGAGGAATATGGATCGCAGCTGTTCAAATGCCAGCGCACAGCATGTGTGTTATACTCGGAGGAGAGTGGGGTGTGCATGGAGATTATGTCAGTGATAAGTAGAATATAAAGGCCTGCTAAGAAAAGAGACCGAACTACACCTGAACTATTGGAGCTCTGTTGTGTCTCAACATCAAGATAAAGCGCTCATTCACTCAAAAGCTTGTTTTATACATTTTATTGTATTATTTTAAAACCAAAAAGAATTCTGAAGCAACACGTTGCAGAATTCCAACTGCCGATATACGCGCCGAAATATGATTTAAAAACCAGAGCAGCAATTTACAGCATCGACTTTCTTTCATTACGGCAAAACTGAACTAAAATATACACATATTTTAATATAGACTACAATAATGTTCTGTTAAGCATTTTAGCTGTATGTTTGTTGGTGGTATTCATCTAACTTGTTATAAATTGTTACGTAGACTACACAAGCGTGAAAATCAGGGACCTCTCGCTGGACCTCTGAAGTGACGACCTCCGCAAACCTTCAGAGAAAATAAACCACCGCCCGGGCCAAAAAAGGTTTATGTGAAGACGTGAATTAATTTTCAGTGTTTGGAAGTGTGTTTATATTCTGTTTTCTCTGTCACAGATGCTGCAGTAAAGTAAGTGTTTTAGAGAGAGAGGAACAGAGAAAGTTAGTGACAGAGGCACATCTGGATCGGGTCACATTCTTACTGTGTGACAAACAGACTGATTTATGGATGCCCTAATCAAACACATGATCCCCAATCAGTAAAAAGATATTCTGAAAGCTTTTCGGGATACAAGACGTCAGCAAAACCACACATTCCAGAAAACACGGTGCTCAGCGAGAAGTTCATAAAACATATAATTTTTTGACCGAGGTTCAAACCCAAAGGTCAGACTGGGGCCAAGAACACGGAGCACTTGGAGAGTGAGTGTGGGAAATAAACCAGATCCATTAAATCACAGACTGTTGTTTGGAAATTATTTATTTTTTTGCTTCATATGAAAATGAATCACTCCAATGAGTGTAAATGTTTGGTGACTACCTGACCATCAGGCAAGTACCTCAGCTGTCAAAAATTCATTGCTATTAATCTTTTACTTATTTTGTTTGTTTTTAAACCCAAAGAAAGATTTTAAATGGTTGTTTTCAGCACAGTTCAGGAATGAAGCATTATATATATATATATATATATATACATAGGTTCTTCTAATGAACAATTTGGATATTGAGTTCCTTGGAAGCACCAATACATGATGGTTTTCTAATGAACTGGACAATAAAATATTATCGGTGGGCCTGTAAAAGCATTTACAGTTACTATCTGATCGCAAAATGTAATAAGAGCACAGAAAAATGTAGTCTTTTAAACTAAAAACTTCATCTATTGCATTAAAAAATTTAAGGCAACAGGATTTTAAAAAAAAAAAAAAAGAACAGGATTTGGAGACAAATTTGGCAAATATTGTTCAGTTTCCCAGCACTGATAAATGTTTTACCAACCAATTGTCTAATATAAACATTTATTCTCACTGCACCTTGGGTTACTGAATTTTCAGGAATAAAAACATACTTTTAAAATAAACAGAAAAATATAGTATTAATTTAATGAACGGAAATATTTCACAACTAAAAAAACACAAGACAGACAAAATAAGACATCTCTTTAAAAATAATTCTGGCTACATAACAGATATAGATTGAAGTAAAACTAATAACGCATTCGTAATCTTCTATAAAATGGGTCTTCAAAAACAAACCCTGCATATTACTCTCTTTTTATGAGGCATTTTTGCATTTTCAGCCACATAAGGAATATTACTATCTTTGGGTCCACCTGGTCAGGTGATGTGTCAATCAAAGCAAAGACGCTATAGAGAAGAAGATGTCAGTCGTGTCAGGCATTTCTGTGCTATGCTAATGCTAATGGTGCTAGTCCTGTCTGGGCCTTTGTGGCCCACCCGTGATAAGACATAAAATGGCTGCCTGTTTGAAAGGCTAGGTTTAGGCTTCTTGAAATGAATATATTAAACCAAGAAGGTGTGAAGGACGAAGAGATGGAGGGAGGTACAAAAAAACTGAATAAAATGGAGCAAAATAAGCAGAAAGTGAGGTGGGGAGAGCATTCAAATGTATAAGAGGGGGACAGGTTTCTCTCATGAAAAAAACATGAGAGAAATCTGACTTTGCATTTGGAATTAGTTTCAAAAATAGAAAATGGTTCAAGGTAACGATTGCACATAACTACAGGTCCAACCTGAGGTAACCCCGACAGACCAAAGCCCTGCTGGACTATCTGATGCAATCAGTTTCCCAAAGCATATAGAGGATTAATATCCAAGTGCAAGAGAAGAGTGTCCTAGCCCCATCACCACATGTGCTGTTATCTGTAATCCTGTTAAATAAACGTCATACCAACCCAAACAGTCTGGGCAGATGCATTGCAAAGTGCGACTGAGATCTTACAGTCCTCCACCTGGAGCTCTGTGAAGGAGACATGCTCTTCTGAAAGACTAACAAACTAATACCCAAACTCTCTCTCTCTCTCTCTCTCTCTCTCTCTCTCTCTCTCTCACACACACACACACACACACACACACACAAATATGCAATGCTCACACACTGTCATTTTAGCACTTTTATGTTATAGTACACTTCCAAAACCAATCCCCTAGAGCAAACTGGAGTTAACTACATGAGTCTTGCTCAAGAACCAGAAAAGCAGCACCTCATGAAAATGCATTAGCCTGCAGTCAATTAAAGTTGGTTTAAAGGAATAGTTCACCCAAACATTAAAACTCTGTCATCATTTACTCACCCTCATGTCATTCCAAACCTGCATAACTGACTTTGGTCTGCACGTGGAACATAAAAGAAGATATTTCAAACAATGATTCAGAGTTCCAGTCTTGGTTTGGACCCGAATGCAACTCTTCAAAATATCTTCTTTTGTGTTTCACAGAAAAAATAAAGTCATGTGTTTACAACAACATGGGAGTGAGTAAATGATGACATGATTCTCATTTTTGGTTGATCTATCCCTGTGTAAACTCTGCTTCATACAGAAGTATAATATTTATAACTGACACTAAGAAGTCAGCTATAAAATGTGTCCATAACAACAATGTTAATCTGCTCTGAAGGACACATAAGCTGTGCACAATGTATACTAATGTCATTTCAGTAAGCTCAGTAACCACATCAGGTCTACACTGACCACAGTTATTATGAAGAAAATCAAGAGGAGCCAGCATAATGCATGACACATTGCCCAGCTTCTGAAATGATCTAGATTAGCCACAAAAGATCACAACTTACAATAAAGCTGCTGTCATATGCAATACACAAATTCAGTTAATTCAATTATTTCAAAGAATGACAGCATCTGTTCATCCTTTTTACTTTCAGTATAAAAAAATCACATGCTAATACAATTTTTTTCAGTTGTGTTGTTTGTCTGATTCCTTGATTGATTCAAATAACTTACAACCCTTTTCATGAGATGTGTCAGAATTCTAATGCACTGCCACTTTCATGTTATGGATTGAACATATGGTGTCTTATTTAATTATTTAGACTGCTTATTTGACTTGATCTGTTTCATTTTTTATGTTTTTGCTTGTATTATCTGACTAATTGTGTGTTTGTTGAGTAGTTGGGTAGATGAGACGTAAAATGCACTCCCCAAACCCTTTAAACAAGTTCTGAGAATTCAGTTATGTTCAGGCAAGTCTTAAAATAATAAACAATCCTGTGAGTGAATTGCCCCACCTCCATCTGAACCCTCATACTACAATTCTATCATATTGCCTCTGTTTGCATCCCAGAGGTAATGTAATTAGAGACAGAAGGACAGTCAAACTATGCATTCACTCCTTAAAGGATGAAACGATAAGGATGTTTTGACTGCATCTGAGACCTGTTTATTGACATATGCTATTCGTTAAATGAGCAAGTCACTTATTGTGAGAGAATGACAACGTTCTGAGTTGATTTTGTTATTTATGAAAACCCAGTTCTACCACATAAGAAAAAGAAATTAGAATAACTAATATGAGATATAAAGTCATAATTATGAGATTGAAAACACAATTATGAGATACTAAATTAAATATGAAGTCAAAATTGAGCTAAATTGAAATTATGACAAAAGGTCAAAATTATGAGATGTGAGTGTAATCCATAATTATGATAAAAAGTCAAAATGATGACATACTAAATCATTATTAAAGTCAGAATTCTGACATATTAAGTTAATTATGAGATAAAAATAAATTATGAGATACTAAGTCATAATTGAGATTTAAAAAACATATGTATGAGATATTGATTAAGATAAGAAAATCAAAATGATAAGATACTGTCAAAATTATGAGAGTCGAAATTATGACTAATGTCCAAATTATGAGATACTACTGCAAGTCAAAATGAGACAAAGTCATAATTATGAAATAAGTCAATTTTTTATACCATAATTGAAGGTGCCATAGAATGCATTGATACAATATTTTAAATTGTTCTCTGATATCTACATAGAAGGTATGTGGCTTAGGTAAGGGCAAAAATTATCCAGAAACAGTTTTACATGTCCATTTACAACCCTAGGATTTCTCCCCAGAATGAAACGGTCTGTTATTGGCTTATGTGGAAGGGTCATGAATAATAATATTGAGCTCTGCTCTGATTGGCTGTTTCACAGTGCAGCTCATTTCAGTAGCTCACAGGAAGGAAACACAGGGAAAATATATATTTCAATACTTTCTGGCCTTGGGTAATTATACAGTAAATAAAATGCAATAAAAAGGCATCAGGGAGCCCTATTAATATGCTGGGCACTGAAACTGTTTTCAAATGCACGATCGCATTTTACTTTCACTTTCACTTTCGAGATTCGCGATCGCATGTACTCTGTTTATACTATGGAGCGGCAGTACTTACCACACATTTTACAAGATCAAATGCTTGTCAGTGGTGCTCAAGGTCTGTAAATCATGCGCCATCATCCTCAGACATCTCTCCTTACTCTGTTTATGTGGTAAGTGAAATCTCATGTACTGTAATGTAACAGGCTACCTCTAGCAGCTAACCATGTCCCTTTAGTGGCTCGCGTGATTTTATTAGAACGCGTTATTTGCTTTCTGTGCCTTTCTGAATACAGACACCAACCCATCTCTGCACAGCCTGGAACATAACATTTATTTCCATGATCAGTCATTTTCGCTATTGTCCTCGTTTGTTTCTTCACAATACCTGCAGAACTTCTGATGATTCCACTGTGCAGGTCTGGCTGGCCTAGAACATGGGCCGGTATATGCAAATGTTGGGGCGTAACTATTAGTGATGCTGACTGTTACGTAACAGTCGGTGTTATGTTCTGATTCGCCTATTTTTCAGTGGTCTTTGTTATTCACAAGATTTACATAAGAAGGAGGAAACAATGGTGTTTGAGGCTCACTGTATGTCATTTCCATGTACAGAACTGTTATTATTCAACTATGCCAAGGTAAATACAGTTTTCCATTCTATGGCACCTTTAAGACATATGTTATGATGTCAACGTTTTACCATAAGTATTTTTTATAATTTCAATATTGTCATTTTTATCTCATAATTATGACATTTTATCTCATAATTTTTGACTTGTGTTATAGTTATGACTCAGTATGTAGGCTCTTATCTCATCATTGTGACTCAGTATCTAACAATCACACCTTTTTCGTCACATCATTGATTTTTAATACAATTATAATTTACCAAAGCGTGATTTTATTTTCTAATATAGTAAAACATGGACTTCCAAAGTTATTTCTTAAAATAAACAAACATTATCACCATTTCTTTTGCTGCGTCCTTCCACTTTTGTACTCAACATTTCTCTTTCAGAGCTTTTGTGCAAAGCCACGTCATATTATTTTAAGGTCAGCGCATAAATATAGCTATTAATAGACACTGTAATGTCACTCCCTTGATGTAAGAAAGATCAAACCAATTTTTAAAGAGAAGAACTGTCCCATCTTAATAGGGTTGAATATAAAATGAGGAACAAAAACAAATTCTGCTTCGTCTAAGATAATACTACATAAAGCATAAAATAACGGAAAAAATACAGGTAATGAAACAATCTAATTCCATTTTTCTCTATATAACCCATTAAAATGTTATGGTGATGGACGCATCTGAATTAGCTGATATTCTGATGAAAACAAACACGTAAAAATATTGTACAGTATATTATAAATATTTAAAAATTTATTTTGCGTTACACATTAAACAGAGTCAGATCTATCAAATAATGTGACTGAGTTCAGTATGCTGTTGATTCTATCCGTAGTGATTCATTGCACACAAATGGCATTTCCTGAGAATGACCCAAGTGAACATCTATCACATGCTTTACACACTTTCAAACTTTACACAACTGCAAATGCAATTTCATCTGAACACTCAGTTTAAAGACCCATTCAAAGATCCATCAGCTGTATAGTGTACTGTGTTTGTTGAAAGCATTCTTCAGTTTAACTTCAGAATTATGTTTTCTTCCGTCTCTGTCAAACACAAGAACTACCTCTGAACCAATAGCCAAGAGCTGCTCCACAGTCACTGAAGCTCAAACATAACCCATACTGAGCCTGCAGCTTTCATCTGCACAATACATTTTTGATTATTAAACTATTATATTATTTTTATTTTGTTTGAATATCTACGTTCTTGCATTTACATAATTTTAATGTAACCTACATGTATCACTATCTTTTGCTGCCACCTTGTGATTTAAACAGGAACTCCTGCCAGCAAAGTGAATTATCTATTTGTTTTAAAAGACTATTGAGTTATAATAATAAAATGTTTATTAAACTGAGAAAAAGGTTTTCATCTTTTTCAGTTCCTCTTATCCTGATTAAAAGAGCGTCCAAACCAAAACCTCCCAAAAATCCGAGATTATACTAAATACTCATTTCATTTGACAACTATTTGTTTTTACTGTATTTTAAAACTTTTTTTTTTTTTTTGTCCAGTAAGAGACAGTGACGTACGGCTTTTCTTACATCTAATCTTTTGCACATATACATTTGTAGTGTTAAGTAAATTAAGAAGGGGAACTGTATGAACTCAAAAGTTTCACTTTCAAAATGCATCAAAAGTTCAAAATTGTAGGTATTTATACATCATAGAAATATTTGTTTTAATAAAATTAAATGATGCTGATTTTAATTTAAAAAAATGTGTCAGGATGATTTTCATTGCTGTACTTAATTACTTATAGCAGCATTATTACTAATTAAAGGCTCTAAATACATGTGCATTTATGCTTTTTTAATAATAATCTGAAATACACTGATATAATTTGTTTAGAAATGTTTGACATTGTATCAACTGTAAAACTAATATATTCCATTTTTTTAATATAACAACAATGATTGAGTCTGTTCTTGTTTTGAAGCAGAACCTGCCACATAATAACCTAAACTATTTTTTATTATAATGAAAAGAGTCTGGAGCTGGCATAGCAAAAGGTGATTGATGTCTCTGTTCATAATACAAATGAATAATACAAAATAATACAGAAATGTAACTACAGACGTTATCAGCAGAGGGCAGTATACTGTTTTATAACAGAATCTATGTTGCACAAAAGGCAACCCAAAAACATCATACTACACTTTAAATATGATTAAATCATTTCAGTTGGGGTGTGATATATTTATATTCATATAAATTTCATTAGAAAGACCCTGTAAATTCTTAAGAATATGTATGCAGTTCTTTTCCATACAGTAACATTTCATTTCAGATGTTGAATCACATTAAATCATATAAAGAGTGAAAGGCTTCTCGGATGAGGAAAAAATTGTAAAGTGGGATTTGATTTATTTTGATTAAAGATTACAAAGGCACGTGAATTAAAAAAATAAATAAATAAATAAATAAATAAAAATAATAATATGATGTGAACAGATAGGCCTAAATCAATATTCCTTAGAAAAAATAAGAATTGTTAATTTTGATTTCATGGTGACTTCAGCAGAAGGCAGCTTATTTTATAGTTGTTGTATAGTTGTTTTATAGTTGCTGAATATAATAAAGTCAAGTCTGTGACAAAAAATATGCACTCTATGAACAGTATGTCAAATAAAAAAAAAAAAATTGTTGTGATGAGCAAAGACATATCTTTTCACAAACACATACCATAATTGACCAATTACAGTTCCATTTAGCTTGAATTGTCTTTCTGTGGTTTCAACTGTGGTATGAAAGTTTATCCACACTGCAAACAAAACATCCTAAACCATTATGTCATTACAAGAAGTTCAGTACCATGTATCTTTCATCTGCAATGATGCAGTCTAAGCTGAAGAGGGCAGTACATGCTTAACTGTAATTCACATACGACAAAATGAGGAAAATCCTCACTAGTCTGTAGAGCTAGTATTGTAACACACTTAAATATCAAACAGCACTGAATACAAATAACGATTCTCAAAATTAAACATTCAAAAGTAGCCTCTAGGCTGGCAGTACTTATGGTACAGTGACAGTATCTACAAAGTAGGCCTACATGGCACATACATGTCCAAAAAGATACATGGTACTGTAATAACGTTCGTGTAGTGTTAGTGAATTGATCCTATTTTGGTTGGGAAATGTCTTTACCTGCAGTACAGAGTTGTCGTTCACCACCTTCTCATGGGGGTGTTAAGCCTAATAAAGCCCTTCTTCATCACTGACGTGAATAAAATGTATTTACACAAGTTTGTTTTAATTGTTTGTAAGTAAACATTCACTTTAATCTGTCGCAATGCTGTTTTACTATCAAAAAACGCGCCAAACGCTTGAGCACGTGACATGAGTATCTGTCTGATCTTATGATTCGTCCAAAAAAGTGACCCAAAATTCACTCGCGAATCGGGCATTGCTAGTTCTTAACATTTCACGCAAAACAGGGGACACAGTGATAAAATATGCTGTAAATTATGATGATATATTTCTGAGGTCTGTGATCTTGATCGTCAGAAAGGGATTTATCAATAAAAACTGTATTATAGAAGGAGCAAAATTTTTCAATGGTTTGTGAGTCAAGGTCAAGCCAGAAAGGATCACTTGAGTCAAAATCGATACTTCTCCAAGAGATGGCGCTCTTGGCCGTCGCATAAGTGTTTGGTGATTGGTTAACATTATCCAATAGCCAGTGCTGTCTAAATTACGTCATATTTTTATTATTATTTATAGATTTTATTTTATAGATTAGATTTTATATATATATATATATATATATATATATATATATATATATATATATATATATATATAAAATGTAGCTTCAAATTGGTTTTATTGTTAACAATATTGAAGATCAGGTTTTTTTTTTTTTTTTGCTTTTGCTTTTTTATTTGGTCTCTTGCAGAATCACAGAAACAGTCATGTTGATTTTATAAATATTCTTTTAATGTTAAAATATCATTCACAAACACTCTTAAAAATGCTGGGTTAATTACAACCCAGCGCTGGGTAAAATATGGACAAAAGCAGTGATTGGGTTGTTTTGACCCCGCAGTTGGCTTAAATGTTTAACCCAACCTTCTGGATAGTAGGCTAACACAAAAATTACATTAATGTAAATTTTTCTGAAAAAGGAAAAAAAAAAAAACTTCATTTCCTTTAAAAAAGAAATGGAACATTATATTGTTGATTTTCAGTGAAACAGCAGGCAATTGAAACATTACTTTCCTTGACACTTTTACAATAAGGTTTAAACTGACTGTTTCAACATTACTTAACTGCTTTAGTTAACATGAACTAACAATGAAAAATAAAACATTTATTGATTTTAGTTCATTCTTATTTTAACATTTTATACATTATTAAAATCAAAAGTATCTGTTAATATAATTTAATGGACCTGAGCTAACATGTAACAAGTAACAATGAACCATTATATTTTTAAATAACTTCAACAAAGATTAATAAACAAAGTAACAAATGTTTTGCTAATATGTTAGTTACATTAGTTAATACATAATTAACTAATGGGAATTAGTTTAATATTTATACGTATTAAGCTCCCTATTTGACAGTTTTTTTGTTTGTTTGTTTGTTTGTTTTTTGTCTTACATTCCTCCTGTTACTCTCAAGTATTTGTAACATGAGTTTTGTTAATTTATTACATTTTCATGAAAGGCTATACTTTTTTTCCCCTTTGGAATAACATATACCGATGAATTGTTAACAGTAAGACTGGGAAATAAGATCAATTTTGACTTTAATGTCACAACAATTTCTCATTTCTACTCAAACTTAAAGTTTTTAGCTAGAGCTCATACTCAATTTTACTCCAAACTTCGAAGTTTCAGTGGGTTGAAATTTCCTACAGTGTATTACTTTAACCCACTTCATTTAATATTAATAACCAGTCTGCAGGTCCTGATGGAACGAATTTAGGAGGTCACAGGCTCTGACTCTGTAACACAATGTGAGTTTGAATCTTAGCATTCCACCACAAAGTCACTATACTTTGGTATTCTGAGCACGGCTGGCGCTCAGGTCTTTGAGAGGACACAGAGACAGACCGCGTCAGGCAGTAGAGGACAGCGGGTTCTTTCTCACAGTGTTACCCATGGGGCCACTGATCTAATTCTAGCTGCGTCCTGATTCCTCCATAAAGGGCTGGACGTCTGAGCTCAGTGCAGCAGGAGGGTCGTTTGACAGAGAGGGCTATATGATGTCCACATTTACATGAACATTAAATTAGTCTCAGTGACTAGTAATCATGAAATCCTTGTAAGGACTTTTCATACAACATAACCGGTGGCTAATGGTGCTCTCTGTAATGCAGGAAGAGAGAAATTAGAGTGAGCCAGCAGTAGCATTTGAACCAGGAAGGTCTATTATACCAGGAGAAAGCTATCTGTTGGCATTTCCATTCATCTCAATGCCAGTTGCTCAGCTGACGCAGGACCAGCTGCCATCTTTGCTTCAGTTCCAATCCGATCTCACTGAAATTCGTACATATTTTATGAGGTGGCTACTGGCTAATTCGTAGGACCTTGCTTGTATGAATTTGTACGTTTTGTGAAAAATCATAAGTATTTTATGAGGTGGCAAATTCATAGGAATTTGTACGAATGACCACCCCTAACCCTGCCCCTAAACCTACCCCTCACAGAAAACGTGCAAAATCGGTGGAGTGAGGTTGAATTCGGTTCGAATTAGCCACTTCGTAAAATACGTATGAATAGGTCGTGAGATAGTGTTGTCAGTTCTGCAGCTAGGTTGTTTTGAGCCAATCACCTGAGCTGTAACACATTTTCACAGTGGTATCTAGCAAATAATTATAATTGTAAATAGCAAAACATTGTTTATACATCGTAAATCTTTTATATATATATATATATATATATATTTATTTTTTTATTTTTTTTTTTTTTAATTAATGTACATTTCAAACATTATAATATGTGTTTTCTTACCTTGACATTAAATAACAGAAAATTATTTAGGGTTGCTGCGTGTGTGTTTCATACAACGGCAAATCATTTTTCTCTCTTATGACAGTAATCAATCTATCTGCATTTTTTTCTTCTTTTAGAAAGTTACAGAAATGCTATCGCAATTTTTTTCGTTTGCTAATGGGGGAAAAGGGAACATAGGTTCTGTTAATTTGTTGTAGTTTCCATTCACCGCTAAGTTTATCCAGCTATAACAACTTCAACTTCTGAGAAGCCTGTAAATATAAAAAGGGTCCACTGGAAACTCGTACAACATCTACTGTAATGAATGTTCTGGGATATATACATGACCCTGGACCACAAAACCAGTCATAAGTGTCAATTTTTCAAAATTGAGATTTATAAATCAGAATAAATAAGCTTTCCAATGATGTATGATGATAGGACAATATTTGGTCGAGATACAACTATTTGAAAATCTGGAATCTGAGGGTGCAAAAAAATCTAAATATTGAGAAAATCGCCTTTAAAGTTGTCCAATTAAAGTTCTTAGTAATGTGTATTACTAATAAAAAATTAAGTTTTGATATATTTACTGTAAGAAATTTACAAAATATCTTCATGGAACATGATCTTTACTTAATATCCTAATGATTTTTGGCATAAAAGAAAAATCGATAATTTTGACCCATGCAATGTATTTTTGGCCATTGCTACAAATATACCTGTGCAACATAAGACTGGTTTTGTGGTCCAGGGTCACATATGTTATCAGACTATATGGATACTTTTGAATGGCTGTCAATGGAAAAAGATGGCTTTTGCAGCCAGATGGTGTAGTTATAACATCTGCTAGCAGTGGCTAACCATCCAAGTCTTGACACCTTTGGTTTGTCGGTTGAAGGAGATATTTTAGAGATGTGTAGTACAGAGTTAAAATATTGCAGTAATAGTTGCATTCTGTACTCAATATACATTCTGATATGCATAGGCATGGACTGTGCATGTATTTAGTCTAAGTACTAGCGTAATATCTAGCCCACAGTATTAACTTAGCTTAGGATGTCTTGTATAGTACAGCAGAGATTCTCAACCAGTGGGTCACAGCCTCAAATTTGGTCACAGGTCTGTTTTCATAGGGGTCACGGGGGGCCATGTTGTAAGAAATTCAAAAAACCAGTGGTTTTCCATTGTCATGCTCAGTGCGTTGCATGTGCACACTAGATGGTGTCAGGCACACTCAGACACACTATAACAGGAACAGATCACAAGCCATGATAAGATAGACAGGAAATTACAAACCATACATTCAAATGATGGACTGTGTCTCTTATAATATTAAACAGATTTATTTTCCACACATGCCCTCACTGTTCAGTCTAAAATGACCTTGCTTGTTAAATAAAGGTTAAGTAAATTTCCCTGTCATCAATGTCAGGTCCCAAAATTTGCAGAGACTTAAATGTCATTATACTGACAACTAGAAATCCTCTTTACAGATGGATAAAGTCAATAATTAATATGTTTTTGCACTGGGCAAATACTCATTTTTACACTAAGGAGATGCAATGCAAAGGTTGCAAATGTTTGTACTGTGTCTGGCAGTGACAGTATTGCTGTAGCACAAGCGGTTGTGGGATTTGTAGGGCAGAGGTGAGTTTAGCTGGAGGGTAGTTGACTGATCTCATGCGTCCCATGCAGCTGAGGTGGCAAAATCCAAACCACACAGCATAAACAGCCCTGAACAGATGTTTGAACAGATACTTACAGCTTTTACATAGAGAGGAAGCCAGGACTAGTTTTATACCTTTTACTTCTTTAGGTTGGGTTTATTAAAGTCAATACTGAAGAACATTTCCTCTGTTATTGACCTTGAAATTAGATACATTTGATGACCTTGGGATTCCTAGAGAATTACATGGGTAAAATGTTGCAGTGGAAACATGCCTTTAAATAATCTGTTTCAGCAAAATTCAACTGTAAAACTTAAAAATTTTAAAACATAAAAATTTGTGAATCCAGCCGAAATTGTAATTAATATATTTATTTAAAATAATAATAATAATAATAATAATAATAATGATAATAAATGATAGAAAACATAATGTAAATAAAATGTGAATTTATGAATGGATGCTTACCCATCAATTACAGCAAACTATTTGATAACACTGGAAGTTTAGTTTGGAGGACAATTATTTTAATCAATAAATCATCTTGCCTTAAGAGATAAAAAAAAATGCAAAATAACATACATTTGCATAATTAGACCTATCACAACCAATAAATAATTACTAATAATTATATACATAATTCTTGTGACAAATTCCCTTTGTGACAGCAATCCCCAGTCTCCATTATTTAAATGGAACTCTGAAGCATCTGCTGAGCATTGTGGTGACAGGCAAGCAAGAACCAGAGCCGTTTCAGGATCAAATATGGCAAATGAGCAGAGGAGAGAGCACACAACAATTCATCAGTCCTGTCTCTGAGCAAGTAAAGTTACTGGCTCAGTCTATTATACAGATTTATGGTGAGTGTTGTCCCTTGTATTTTGAGATAACAGGCTGCCCTACATAACTGGTAGCAAGGATACGTCAGGGATTAGACTCATCCGTCCCGCAGATTTTAGAAATGCTTTCTGTGGCAGGGAAATGTCAGAATCAGATTGATCCTGTGACCCTAATTGAGACAGAGGTGGGAGTGAAGCATGATAGACAGTGACTTCCTGTCTTTATATGGTCCACTGAGGCATTTTGCTGTCTTCTTGTCAGAGCATGTGTCGTCTGCTTTGACCTTCATTCAAGGACAAGGATGGATGTCGGAACTAGTGTGGTTCACATAACTAAGGGATAACAATTCAGACATCATTACTGCAAAATGAACCATGGCAGGGTGATCAGGACCCTTGGGGGACTCTTGAAATTTTACAATAAAACAACAACACTAAATTTACTGAAAAATGTATAATGTGTATCTTTAACTGCACATTGTCATATAAACAAATAGCCAATAACTACGCAGATTTATATCTCACAATTACACTAGCAATCTGTTTGTGTGTGTGTATGTTTGATTCACTATAAAGAATCAACTAATTTGAGTCGTTTGTTTATGATTCAGAATGTATTGAATGTTCTGCACTGCTTTACCATTGTATTTAAAACGGGACATCGGATTCCCATTTTCCAAAAGTTGGTATGATTCTTTAAGGTCTTTATGAAATGTCTGCATCATATTTTGGCTAATATTCCTTAATGGTCATGTAAAACAACACCCTTTCTAACCTTGTCAAAAATTGCTACTGCTACTGCTCACCACACCCCTCTCTTCTGTTATTTGTGTATTCGGTGAATCAAAGACATCAAAAACAAAACTAATCCACTGTGTCCTCAGTGGCTCTAATGTTGGGAGAAAATGAAGACTCTTTTGTTCACTTTTATATCCAGCTACAAAACACCCGCATTGCTTACGAGTCATTGTTGTCACTGCAGCCGATCGAGCGTGGAGAAAATGGCGGACAGCGTACATCTGGCTGAGGGCGGAAATATGTTAATACGGGACAGTCCATCAGTGGTCGGGGGCGGGGCCTTAGCAGTATGACATTATACTACTCAGAAAATCAAAACACTAAAGGCCCATTCACACCAAGAATGATAGCTATAAATATAACGATAAAGATATATTTCTAAAAATCGTTCTCAGTATTAAAGAATAGCAGATTCCACAACACAGCTATAACGATAAAGGCACAGAGAAATGATATCATTGGAATCACTTTCAAAACAATTTTTTTCCCAGCTGATGAACGATAAAAACATTGTCAGCCAATCCGAATCAATCCTGCTATGACAAGCTCAAGAATTAACTTAGCTAGAATAAACAGACGATAACGTGTGGACGCTAATATAGTTATCTTTATAGTTAGCGTTCTTGGTGGGACCAGGCCTTAAGACACATTTATATGCAAACACTATGTAAAAGTGAATTTTGCATCCGATGTCCCCTTTAAAAGAATCCCTTGTCTTAAAAGTAAAATTGTACTAGACCGATGTCTTTCACTGTTGCACTTGCATCTCAAACATGACATGACGTTCTAAAAATGCGGTGGAGTTCAACTCCTTCAAAAGGAGTTCAACTTTTAAGAAAAGGCATCTCTAGACCTTCCATTTTTTCCCATTCCACTGCCCATGTCTCATCCCTGGTGGGAATAAAAAAACTGTAGAAACAATCACAGAATTTGTAATGGTTTTACTGGTTATAATGGGAATTGTATTTGTTTTAATGGAATCTGTAATGGTCCCTGTTGGTCTCTACTGGTAATTTGTCGTGTTTTATTGGTGGCTTGTTAAAACCAATAAATCCTAATGGAAAATGTCTCAAAACACACTACAGGAAACCATTTTTTAATGGTTTTGATGGTTAATAGCTGATGGTTTGTAATGTTTGTAATGATTTTTGTAATAGTAACCATTAGAATTTATGTGATTGCTTCTATTGTTTTTTTCAACAGGGATGATTTTCCATGCAAAAACACATTTTGTGTAAATGGCCCCTTGATTTATACAGAACATTTTTGTGGTGAAAGACAGAAAAAATGCAAGTTCTAAACATGTTTTTTTTAAATGTTGAACTTAATCAAATGTTGAGCGCTGCTGCTTTTCCATTGTTTTACTATGAAAACATGGTAGACGAATGCAACCATTCTGCCTTTCACAACGTTTTGCACATGACACATCATTCTAAAAATATGAGTCTCACATTACAGTCACCAAAATCAATCGATTAATTTGTTCTGTAATCACTCTACAATGGTTGTCTGCACTATTTAAGAATGCTACAACACCATTGCTAAATCTAGTGTACAGATTGCATAGCATTCCTCCATCTTTTTTTTTTTTAATAGTTTATGAAAAATGACCACTGGCTGTAAATTTCTTACTTATATTAACATAAATGTGGTACTTCAAGCTTGAATTGCTCTTGAAATCCCATCTCCATGGAATTTACCCATGTGTCAGGGGGCATGAATAACTGCATTTGTTTAATGCATTGTTTTTTATTATCAGCCGCACTAAATTAACATGTTAATTTGACAGCCCTAAATACAACAGAATACTTGATTTCAGTCCCTCTGTGTGGATGGGAATGTGAGGTGTTGGTGTGTGAGCAGAAAGACAAGGACGAGTGATTCAACCACTGTCAGAAATCTGATTACAGGACACAATATTCCACAGATACACAGAGCCTCATGGCCACAGGCTTGTCAGTCTCACCACATACTCTATTCAACTCCATCACCTCTGATTCAGATTTCATCTAGATAACCCCCACACCACCCCCCCTTTAATTCAAGATGTTGTCAACAGGGTTTCCTGAAGCATTTTTCACCTTGAGACTAGCAGTATGTGTCTATTGGCTTACATAAAATGTGCATTTGCACTTTCAATTTTTCATTTGATGACATTAGTCCATAGGGGGACGGAAAGCCATTAAAATGTATATGCCTCATTAATGTAAAAGGTTATGTGGTGGGCATTATATTATTGTATGATTTCTCAGCATAATTTGCTGCACTTACACTATTGCAATTACAACCATGTCACCAATGACAACAGACAACTTAGAAGATGAGGCAAATCTATCAATAGCGAGACATAAACGAGCTAAGGAATGTCAATAAGTGCAAATAGCATGAATATTAAATAAATATTGGATACTTCTAACATTAAAATATTAATTACGTGCTCATTAAAGCCTGTATGTTTCAGAGAAACAAGTGCACAGCCATCTTTAGAATTTTGTCTTTGAGCTTCGGTTTTTGTGGTAGCTCTAGCATCTAGCATATATTATAAATCTGCATTTAAGTAATTGGAATAGTTGCACTACTTATTACATTTTAAATAGGGTAACTTGTAATCTGTAACCTATTACATTTCCAAAGTAACCTTCCCAACAGAACCAAAATCCACAAAGACAATGACCAAGCAAAAAAACGATAAATTATTTTAAGGACAAAACCCTGACAAATGTCTTGAAATACAACATCTGAACGATATTTGAGGTGTGGTAACCATAGTATACGTGGAATAATTGATTCCTGTTGAATTATTAGAAAATGATGCACACTTGAGGTGGTAATGCGGCTGCAATGTGAACAGACGGCCCGTCGCCAATTATTCCAAATGTGTTGAAGAAATTTTTACATTCCCCTGAAATATTCCATTGAAATAGCATATGGAATCATTTATTTCTGTACAGAAATTAACCATCCTGTTCAACACAAGAGAATGACCTGAATCTATTATACAGACAATTTCTCAGGTTTTAATGAAATTATCTAATCTAACGTGATGGTTCATGATGGAGCTCCATATAAGGTTGACAGTAATTAATGGCTTTATTCTTGCAATGGGAAGCTGGTGACTGGTCAATGGATGTAAATGCCAAATTTAATTGTGTTTGTTATTTGTTTATTTGATTAGAAGGTGATTGCAAAAAAAAACTGATTTGATTTCTAGACAAATGTCTGTTTGCAGACCAGTTGTGTACTTTATGAGTCTTATCCAATTTCATCCCACCCAATGTAATCATGTTACCTAAACGCAGCCCACAGCCATAAACTCCTGGCAAATAGACCTCATCATGACCTGTGTTTGTCGTTTCATTTCTTGCTAGGAAAGTAAAAAAAAAAAACTGATATGAGTTGTTGTTTTTTTTCCCCTCTCCTCTGGTTAGCTATCTATCTCTAAGTATAAAAAGGTCCCTCCCTGAGAGAAGCATTCAAGCATGAAAAGTGCTGAGGGAAATCAATTAAGGAGGTCTATAGGGGCCAGATTGTTCAAGGTCTCCAGAGCTCACTAAAAAGTCACTCCACCAACTCACTCACTCTGTTATAGCGGTCTGATGCACTTCTGCACAAAGATACAAGGACGTTGTCAAATGTTCAAAACTAGTGAGGATAAAAGGCAAAATTTTAAGAATTTATCATTGGAAAAACTCCACAAAACATCATTTAATCACCCTAATGTCGTTTCCAATCCTATATAACTTTCTTTTGTCTGTGGAACACAAAAAAACTCTTTTGAAAAAATGTCTCAGTGTTTCTTTTTATCGGTACAATGAAATCAATGGAACTAAATTGTCTGGCCACCAACATATCTTCTGTGTCGCACAGAAGAAAGAAAGTTGTACAGTTTTAGAAGGACATAATGGCAAATAATGACAGAATTTTCATTTTTTGACTGAATTATCACTCTAATATTTGAATTACTTGCGTATTCTGCAAAACAGGTTGTGTTGCTTCCAATTCAAGTCTTGGTAACACTTTATTTTTCAGTGTCCTTGGTACACGTTACATGAACTTACTATTATAATAACAATAAATTATGAATAATTACATGCAAGTAACCCTAAGCCAAATCCTAATCATATAGTAAGTACATGTAATTAATTAATATAACTCAGTGCTTAAATGTGTAATTACACTTTAACAAGGACACCTTAAAATAAAGTGTAACTCAAGTCTTTTTTTTGTGCTTCATTATGTGGAGCTATTTTACTCACAATGCCTATAAAGGAGATACCAAAGATGATCATAACCGATGTACATCCATCACATTATGCAGATTGATATCTAAAAGTTTTTTCTTCTTCTCACAAACATTCTGATATTAAAACTGAATAAAACAGGAACTATAAAAAACTAGATAAGTTAGCTGATTGTCTTAAAAGTCCATAGATATTGCCATTTCATACTGCTGCTAACACTTTCTCTTACAAGCACATGTGATGCAACCTGTTTTCTGGTTTGGTCAGGTGACTTTAGAACTTTCTCTTTTATAATCTTATAGATTCGTGCCTCCTTAATAGACAGTAGCTATGATTTAGTTGTAATACCTTCAATGATATAGTTATAAACCTTTCATTTGGATTAATCTAACAACAAATCTGAATATCAAAAGGGATGAGTCACAGCTGACTAGTCCTCCAACATCTGACTAGTTGGCTAATGAGTTCGATATATATTTTAACAAAATCAAAGAAGGAAAATGTAGAGAAACATGTTTTTAATGACTTTAAATCAATTTCTATAATTTTTATTTTATTTTATTATTTTTTAACCAAAATGTAAAATATATTGTTGACACTTTACAATAATGCCCCTTACTTAACATTAATTAATACATTAACAAATATTAACTAACGATGAGCAATACATTTGTTACACTGTAGTAATAACAACACAAATACTCTGTAAAAAATAAATAGTTGACAAAACATAAAAAATAAGGCAACTTGATGCAGTAAGTAAGACTTTTGAGTTCTCTCAACAATAGTTTTTTAGTTCTTCTCAGCCGAGATAATTTGTTTAGCCAACGTAAATTTGTTTGTTCATGCGATGCTGATTGTCTTGTTTTGCTAATAGAAAAATTCTTGTCACATCATCTTAAACAACAATTACTGTCGTTGAGGTAATTTATTTTTTCTGCTTCCTGGATTAAAAAAAAAAAAAAAAAAGAATTTTAAAAAGTCACCATTTATTTATGAATGACAAACAGCAAATTGTTATAGAAACCTTAATGGATAACTTAGCCTAATATGTAGACAACATTGTCTTTGTTTGTAAAATATCTTACAAGGTAAGATGTCCAGGAAATGGATATAAGTGATTGAACATACTAGAGTATGAGGCCTCAAAACTAGACACACAAACCTCAAGAATGGTAGCAATCAACAATTGTTAAAAAGATGAGCTCTTTACATCACAGTACAACAAATAACGAACAATAATAACAAAACAACAACAAAAAAGTTTAAATGAAGTCAGCAAACAGCAAAACAATAATCTTATAACAGCAAGTGAATAATTTATTCATGCTCCAGTGCATACTGGAAACTCACAAAGCCTTAAAATTTCAACAATATGAAATTCCTTGTTCAGACAACTGTGTCTGACAAGTTGGGACAACATTTGGGGTAATTTTGTTGGTCTGATAAGGGTTTTCATGTAGTTTCAAGAAAACAGCATTTTGTAGTATTTGAGACTCAAAAGGTTTCGTAAACTGGAAATATGCAGTTGCATTTTTTTACAGTGTACCCAAACTTTTTGACAGGCTTTTGGCCCATCTTAACTAGTCAAAAAGCTTTATTACAAACCCTAAACAGTCACACTTTATTTTAAGGCCCAATGTTTGCTATAAAGTAACCATTAGCCTAACTATGATTTTTGCCTCAATAAACTCCTAATTTGCTGCATATTAATAGTTGATAAGGTAGTTATTAAGTTTATGTATTGGGCAGGATTAGGGATGTAGAATATGGTCATGCTGAATATGTGCTTTATAAGAACTCATAAACAGCCAATATATTAATAACAGGCATGCTAATAAGCAACTAGTCATTAGAGAGAATTGGTCCCTGCACTAAAGTGGACCACACTTTGTTTTAAGGCCTAATTATCGCCATTAACAAACCATTAACTATTACTTTTGACTCAATATTTGCTGCTTATTAATAGTTAGTAAGGTAGTTGTTAAGTTTAGTTATTAGGTAGGATTAGGGATGTAGAATATGGTCATGCAGAATATGTGCTTTATAAATACTAATAAACAGCCAATATGTTATTAATAGGCATGCTAATAAGCAACTAGCTATTAGAGATAATCAGTTCCTATACTAAAGCGTTACTGACTAAACTAGTTTTGATGGTGAGCACCACATCCCACCAACTAGATCATCATGAGACTTGCATTCATTAACATAAACTGGCATTGACCAGCACAGAAACTGATTCTGGTCTAAGCTGTTCTTTTCAACAGGGAAAACAGCATCAATGTTTTTGATTGGGAGTTAGTATTTTTTCTCATGCAATAGGAAAAGTCATCATAAGCTGCAGGCATATTGACCTTATAGTCATGCAATTATCGGGTCGAAAGGATGAACAGAATAAGTGCGGTGACACAAAGTGCAGACAATTAATCCAAGATATTAAAAGCCCTGAAAGGCAAGCCACCAGCCGAGCCACTTGATCTGCTAATGTGCGGTCGAAGGACAGAGTGACATTTGTACCACAGATAAAGAGTTTCCAACAGTTTATTGTTTCCAGCTTCGAGGAAAAAGATGTGTGCTGTGTACAGTGCGCAACCTCAATAAATAGTTACAAATCTGTCTGTCTCTGTCTCTGTCTCTGTCTCTCCCTCCCTCTATCTCCATCTGTTCATCTGTGCATCTGTTTGTTCCCAGCATAAATGCAGACAGTAGACCTGGAGCGCTACCAGCCAGTCACAAGGCTCCGTGCCTCTACGAAGAACACGACCAGTCACATGACTCAATGGTCTAGAGCAGAGAGAGAGAACAGCAACCAGTCTGAGAGAGAAACAGGTAGAAAAGAGGTAAGATAGCATGACTGGGAGAGGAGGAACCAGACTGAAAGAGATTAACAAGACAGTAAGTGGAAAGAAAAGAAAAAAAAAAAACATCACAAGTGACGGTTGTCGTGGCAACACCCGCTGCCTGCAAAATGTGTTGTTTTTCCCTAACTTACACCCACACAGATTTTACACTGTTTAGACTTTATTCACCTATAATAATCCATGATGAATGGATGCTGGGATTTTATTTATTCAAAGAATGGACTTCCTGTTCTTCAAAAGAGGTGTATACAATAGATAAGCACTAATGATTTGTCTGTGCAAGTATACACTCCAGTCATCAAGTCCGTATTACATTCAGATAATGCTGTTCTGTTTTATTTCGATGTGTGTCTATGAATTGAACTCATCGGTTTGTTTGCTCAGGGCTCATTACGCTGACGTCAGCGGCGCTTGTGACAGGCCGTGTAATTGAATGCAAACAAATAAGATATATACGATTTCCTCTTTACAATTGCTTTAGCAAACAAGAGCAAATGAAACACAGGATTTAGTGCTTTTGCCTTGACAGCCCATTATAAAACACTTCAGAGACAGTAAAGACAGTAGGTGATGGGAGAACAGAGAGAAGAAGAGGCGATAGGACGCTGATGCATTTCTCATACTGTGACATCACTGAGCTGTGAACACACTCAGAAATCTCTCAAATATAGTGATAATGATATTCACTTATGAAAGGGTAATTATAAAGAGTAATAAATAAATAATCTCCCAAACATTCAATTCTAGCTTGCTTCATAAACCTGTGAAATACTTTATGTGTCATAAACCCTGGAGTATTTCGGGACAATTTTAGGATTTTATATGAGACTGCTGGGTGGCTGAGAGAGATCTCAAATAGGAAAAGAAACTTTAACTATCAATTTAATTTTTTTTTTCTTTCACATACTTAATTTTTCATTAATTTTTCAAACATTTATAAATATATCATTCTAATATGCTGATTTGCTGCTCTAGAAACATATTATTATCAATGTTAAAAGCAGCTGTGCTGCTTAATATTTTCCTGGAAACCATGGTAAAAAAAATTTGGATTTTTTGATAAAAGAAAGTTCAAAGAACAGTAAGTCACTTTCAATCAGTTTAGTGCATCCTGGCTAAAAGTCCATTGCCAAATACTAGGTCTACAAAGCTGTAAAGTATTCAGTGTGAAAATCTGTGATTATTAATGACGATGTGTGTCTGATGATTCTATTCATTGAATTTTCCATTGTTGAAAGTAAATATTGCTGATGGATTATTTTAACTGTCAGTTTATATAAAAATGAAATCCTATGTAATTATGTTCGTATGGGATAATGAGTGTGGTATTTAAATGCACATTGTCTAATACTGAAATGGAATATGTAAGCTTTCAGTGAATGAACATTGGTACATGAACGATGACATCAAATTAGTGTTTTTTTAAAAAAGTGGGTGGAGTATTTGTATTGTTTAACACACTGAAGAAGGCCTTTGAGCCGAAACGTTTGTGTCCTTGTCCTATTGGTGATAAATAAAATGAAAAGAGAAGACTGTTTCATGTGAGTGCGGATCATGGTTTTGTACAAATACCAGATCTGAAATCATTTTTCCAAAGACATTTTGCAAACAAAAATGGCACATTCCCATCAAAATTGCAAGCCAGGATCTGAGTGTTTGTTGACAAGGTTGCAGAACGCTAAGGAAATCATTTGAAGAGGAAATAGTCAGAGTACTTGACAAAATCTGCCAGGTTAGTGGCTTCAAAAATAATTTTTATAACTAAAATTAAAATAAAAAAACTCACTACTTATTCCTTTTTTTTCTACATAAAAGACAAAATTTTTCTTTTCATTTTTTTTTCTTTTTTAAATTGGTAAGATTTTTTTATAATTTTGAAAGAAGTCTCTTATGTTCACCATTTATTTATTTAACTAAAAATACAATAAAAACAATAATATTGTGAAATATTTTTACAGTTTTAAAGAACTGTTTCTATTTGAATATATTTTAAAATGTATGTTATTCCTTTGATTGATTATTTATTTCTTAGAAAAAAACATTTTACTCAACCCTAAATGGCACATACAGTCTGACACACAACATATGGACATTATAAGAATATCATATCACATGGAGACTACAGCACACTCAAAACAAGTGTAAATGCAAATAACAGGCACACAGACAGCATTATAGCACTGCAATTCTGAGATATTACAGTGATATTACAGCTCCGGTCCCAAATCTGTTCTTAGTCAAGCATGCAGGGAGTGCATCCAGGGTGTATTTATCCTCTTACCCTATCTGCAGATGGGCACCCAGCGGTACAGCCGGGCGGGGAGCAGAGAGAGGGCTGGAGAGAGCAGTGTGCTGGGTAAATATTGCTCATATCAAATTAGCCCTGTACTGCAGAGGAGCCCGGCTGATGTGATGGAGTTTGACTGGTGTGTGGAGATCAAACATTCAGCTTGTGCTTTCCCTCTCCCTTTCTCTCCGTTGCTCTTTCACACCCACACAACAGAAGATCTGTTCACAACATAACAGACGAACATGTTCACGTCTCTGTCCCTAGCTAGCATACACAACCTGCTGAACTGACCCCCAAAGGACAAACGTGCCTGCAAAATGTTTAGCAGTATTACTGTATTATAATATAAACGCTTAAAACACCTGAGTGTACAGAAAAGGGAATTTTAATGTGATCTTTAAGGGAATTTTCTCCAGGATGTAATTAATTCCCATCGGTGTCGGTGGTGAAGTGAGACTTTAGTCTGGGATCCGTTGGCAAGCGTTCAGAGACAGCAGCTGGTTTGCTGGCCCACATGGCTCCTGCTGCCCTGGGCCAGTGCTTTTGATTCCACACACGTCTCTGTCACTGAGAGTTAATTAAGCAACAATTAAGCACCTCTCCAACCGACGATGCTAATTGTTATAATTTATAAATTCAGCTGAGAGTCTGAATAGAAGACTAAATGAGAATTTTCATCTGAAGACAAAACGAGCTAATAAAAGTACCAAACCACTGATGCATGTCGACGAACACTTCAGACTGCAATTTCTAATGTTTACTTCAAAAACGTCCTCAGCTGTATGAATAATTTAACAATTAATATAAATATTACCCATGCAATTTTCATAAATATGAGAAGAGCTAATTTTCAACATGTTCTCATTACGTTGATCATAATTATCTTTGCAACACATCATCAGTCAGTTGTCATAACAAAGAAATGATTGTAATAATCATAATTCAGGAGCTGAATGTGAGGCACTGGATGTTATTTTTATATACTGTGTATTATATATTCTTGACACGTTGAACATAATTTAGTTAACTGTTATTATTTGAAAATAAGTGTGATTTCTATTCAAATTTGTTGTAATAACAGGAAAGTTTTAACTCAAAAACACAGAAAGCTGACCATGCATTAATTGGACAGTTTATGAACAAGCACAGTAATATTCTGCCAGCGGGATTTCTTGTTTGTTTGTTTTTTGTTTTTTGTTTTTTTACATTAAAAATGGTCTTTTCCCATTTAAAGCAGACTATATGCTGGGATTATAAATTATAAAAAATAATTGCGGCCGAAAATAATAATTATTTTTCATGACTTATTAATTTGTGGCCTTGTTTTGGCATTTTCATTCATTTTGTTGTTTTAGTTAAATCATGTTAAAACTAATTTGTTTCCTCATTTTAATTTTGTTAAATTGTGGCCATGATTTAACTAAAACAATGTCTTGTGCTCCGTAATTAGTTACTTTTTTAAACAAAAGTATGTCAACGTTGTCAGCGTTAAGCTGAATTCATATTAGCTCATGCAATGCTGCATTCATAAAACTTGCATATTGGACTTGCAAAAATAATGACTTATCACACAGGTTTCTCAAACACTTCTGCTTCCCCTTCTGTCCCCTGTCCTTTATTTATTTATTTTTTACAAATTTCAAGTCTTATTCCACAGTCACAGCTTTAGCAGAGTCAGAAGTTGACATGTCAGGAGTGCTCAAACAAACAGAGTGCTGCTTTTTATAGCTCTTTTCGAGTGTGGCTGAGGACAGGACAGACACCTTTAATTGGATTGAAATCTCTGATCCAGGATCAGACTGCTTCCACTGTGCAAGTTTAATGGAATTGGTTTGAGCTCAAAAGTGGTTGGTTGCCTAAAAGAGTGTGAAATAGTGAGACATTCAAAATTACCTCATCCGAAGGTCATGTCCACATGTTCCCTCAAACTACTGCAAGTTTAAACACTGTACTATACGCTTCTGAGAAAAAAGGAAAAGTGGAATTTCATGTCATGGCGACCTACTAGGTCAGTAGTGTGTATATGGCTTTTGCATCATGTTTTTTTTACTTCTTTCTTTATATAATGGAAGAATATGTCACCTGGAGTGCCGCACAGTTAACAGCAACTTGGTTAAGGAGAGGACAGTTTGGACCCTGTTGCTGTACAGCCCTTTTCTGATGTTTTCTGATTATTCCTCTGCTATTTAAATATAATATTTAAATAGATTAAATTATGCATATATCAATAGTAGTAGCCTATTTAATTTGTATAGTATTAGTATTATTCTGCTTCTTTGCATATTATCTAAATATTTTATATATTTTTTTAAAAAAATTATATGTCTATATATTCTTCTCATTCTTCTTTGCCTACTTAACCTGTTAATTGTCAGGGTCTCACGCTTTTCTTTAATTATTTCATTTTATTTTAGCAATCAATTTAAGCATTATTAAATTGATTGCTCCTCCCCCTAGTGAGTGGTGTCAAGTGTCATATTACAAAATTTTCTATAAAATTTTATAACCAAAACTTTTTCAAATCTAAAGGTCTGAGTCTCAAGGTTCCATATTTGGTGACTGTTTTGTGTTGTAACAAAAACGCATACAATTTTGACAAGAAAATGCATTTAAAAAATAAATAAATAAATAATAATAATAATAATAATAATAATAATAAAATAAATTAATAAAAACAATAGTAATAATAATGGATTTTCTCACAGGAACCTCAATTTTTGTGATATCAACTTCAAATTTGGATCATAACTTAAACAGACCTGTGGCTTTGCTTTTATAGAAATTTTAAAATTGTAAATTTTGTAAAATATTTATTTTATATAAAAATGTACATTTTTAGTACTGTACATTCTCTTTACAGTGACCTTAAACTTCTATAGCTGACAGATGGGACATAGTATTCTTTTGCTTCATCCACCCTTCCATATTTTTCAAATCAATTTAGAATAAAGTAACTTTTAATAAAGGATCTCCAGATCTGTTCTTAAACAGTATGACTTGAACTATTAAATTAAGTTCCTTTATCTCAAAGCACTCATGTTGTACATAAAAACTCAGTACATAAGAAACTCCTGGGACCGACCTCCTGTAAATCTCTCTTTTACTGCACTGCCGGTACTCTCAGAGGAAATGTGATAAACTCATCTTGATGTGACTGTGGTAATCTGGGCCCTTTCAGAGAGTTCACCTGCTCCCTCAACACACTCTCAAGCTGCCGCAACCCGAGGAACACAAGGGTAAATTTATATCAGTAATGGAAAGGGTCTATGCATTGTGTATGTTTAGTTTTGAGAGCGTGTTGCTTCATATGGCCATCACTGGATTCATGCCTTTTGAAATAATGGTTAGAGTTGAAGGGATGGGCTGAGGGATTTCATTGTAGGTGTGGAAATATTAATGTACCCATGTGGCTAAAGCCAAATGGGTATGCTCTCCAGACCTTCTTGGGAAATAACACAGCAGCTATTGAAAGAAAAGCATCAACATTTCATGGAAAGGGACAACAGGAGTGATTCTTGGCAGCCAGCATGCGTGTTTCTGTGCACAAGGCTTCCTGGGAAAACATGGAAAACATTGTATGTTTCCAGAAAGACTGGTATGAGGTGTTACTACAGTTACCAGGTCTGATAAAATAACAAACATAATATCTATCTGAAAAAGAATGTAAGGACAAACAGAGTAATCTACTCTATAGATGTGGCTGTTTCTATTATTTAATGGGTATTGTCAAGATCAATAGCGCTAAACATGCTTTACATAACATTTCATGACAAATCATATTATATGTAGCGTTATACACTGTGGTATTATGATAGTCGAGGTGGCTTTGACAAGCTTTGTTCTTCAATGCACCACATAATTCTCTTCGAAGAGATTTAGAGCGCATCCAAAAATTACGTAACATAAGTATGACTGTGTCTTACATAAGACATTGACAGAGGACAGATGGATTTTGGGGCAATTTTAATTTCACTACAAACACTGGATGAACAACATCAAACAAGAAGATAACAGAATGTTTATCATCCCACACACAGCAGACTTTATTCCAGTCTCGACAGCCAGAGGCGCTTTCTACTAACAGGGCACAAAATAGGGCCCGAAAGGCTTCAAAATATGTCTTTTTCTTAAAAGCAGTCAGTGCAATGATGTGCTTAGCCTTCAGAAAATGTTAATCAACCTCAAGAAGTCAAACGAAATATTACGAGCTGTTTTATTTTCTATACATTTTATATGTGATTTGCATTTTATATGAGTGTTTTAACCACAATTGGGACATGTTGAAATACAGTTTAAAACCCTGGGGCCTCATTTATTAAAAATGTGTGTAGAATAATCTTAAATGTAAACACATGATAATGAATGAAAACATTCATACACACAAAATATGTTCCTAAATGTATCCAGCTTTATAAATCAAGCATCAACAAGCGCATCAACTTCATCCCTTTATGGTTTTATAATTAATTTTAGTGACATAATTCTCACAAAGCAGTTGCTCATTTATGCATACAATAAAATTAATGCATATTGTGATTGTTCATTTATCTTTGCATGTAAGAAACAATATTGGATTAGTTTAATTATTGGTATATGATCATATCATATGTTATATGAGTGCAAAAATGGATGTGCTCTTCCATTGGCGTGCACATTTTCACGTAACATCTATGGAAATTAGGATCAAATTTATAAAATGTATAAATAAGGCCCTTGATCTGAGTGATTTTTTTCCCCATTTAAAAATAAATAATTAAACATCAAATAAACGTTAGAGCTGAATAGACAAAATGTATAAAATGAAAACATTTATAAAAATAAATAAAATAAAAACGTACACCATAAAAAGGTTACAAATTTAGCCTACATTTTTCTGTTATGCCGTATAGATTATTTTGGGAACAAATGTTAGTTTTTTAGTTATTTATAAATTACATTTCTTGTATTGTTTAATTGAAAGGTTGAGATCAATGAATGTAAAAACTGAGAAAATGTGAAACTTTTTCGCACCAAAGATGATTCTTCTTCTTCTTCTTCTTCTTCTTCTTCTTCTTCTTCTTCAAATTAAAATGTGAGATTTTAAGCAGATTTACTTCTATAAAAACTACAAGTATATTCTGTGCTCGAACTGTACTCAAAAAAGGGATAAATGAGAGGATGTCCTTTTAATTAGACAAAAATGAAAAAATAAGCATGGATTTATGTAAGCAGGAGATCACTAATGCACTCATACAGTAGTGTGTGTGTGTGTGTGTGTGTGATGTGTGTATATCCCGGTGGGGACTTAAACCTGAATATACACACAGACTCATGGGGACTTGTGTCACGGTGGGGACCTAAATTGAGGTCCCCATGGGTAAACAAGCTTATAAATCATACAGAATGAAGTTTTTTGAAAATCTAAAACTGCAGAAAGTTTCCTGTAAGGGGTAGGTTTAGGTGTAGGGTTGGTGTAGGGCAATAGAAAATATGGTCTGTACAGCAGAAAAACCATTACACCTATGGAGAGTCCCCACAAGGATAGCAAACCAGACGTGTGTGTGTGTGTGTGTGTGTGTGTGTGTGTGTAGTTGTTTTTTCTATCCTGGTGGGGACTTAAACCTGAATACACACAGCCTCATGGGGACTTGTGTCACGGTGGGGACCTAAATTGAGGTCCCCACGGGTAAACAAGCTAATAAATCACACAGAATGAAGTTTTTTGAAAATGTAAAAATGCAGAAAATTTTCCTGTAAGGGGTAGGTTTAGGTGTAGGGTTGGTGTAGGACGATAGAAAATACGGTCTGTACAGCAGAACAACATTATGCCTATGAGAGTCCCCACAAGGATAGCAGAACAAGTGTGTGTGTGTGTGTGTGTGTGTGTGTGTGTGTGTGTGTGTGTGTGTGTGTGTGTGTGTGTGTGTGTGTGTGTAAATGTATGGATGGATGGAGCACATGACATCCATATTTAGATGCATCACCCTAAATCAACAACAGAATGGGAGACAGCAAGAATGAAGGATATACAGCAGAAACCAACTTTATGTATCTATGAAGGCCTGTCTGTTTTCCATCAATACTCTTTCTCAATTTTCACCTGGGACCATTTCTTCTTGTTCTCTTCTGTATGATGTAACATCTAGAAACATGCTACACCATCCAACTTTGACCTCACACAGCACGCCACTCAATTCGGATCAATCAATGACTTTCAGGCTTTTATTGTTCATATAGTAGTGAGAATATGAAGCTCAGAGGAGGGGTGAAAAACAGCTCAGTTTTATTCAGAGGATCAAACTGAGCAAAACTTTGCAATTTGGTGCAGATGCAGATATTAATATGGCCAAAAATTAAGATGAAATTATGTTAGCTTGTAATGTAAATCAATGTATAGCAGACTACTTACATAAAATGCATATTAAGGGTTAAAAATCACTCACTGGCTGAATTGATAGTCAAACATCTTCCACACTTATCATTACTAAAAAAGGTTTACTCTATCAGCAAATCTCACCAAATGGTCTTTGAATATCACTCACAATCTGTCTGTCTCCTTCTCTTTCATTTCTTCAGGGTTTTCTGTGATGTGTTTCATCTGTAATCTGTGACCATATGCACAAATTAGACTCGCTGAGCAAATCAAAGGCTTTGATTGGCCTGTGCCGCTGTTTGCCGCCTGCTGTTAATAATGGAGCTTTGTTTTCTTCAAAGAGCACGTCTGTTGTTATCGTAACGTCTCTCTGTCTCGCTCACACATTTTCCTCTAAAACAAACAAGTCGAATAGAGACAGTCATGCAGCGGATGACAGTTGGTGGTTGAGTGGCTTGGTGTTTGGTGGAGATCTGGAGGACAGCAGCAAGGTCAAAGGGTGGGACGTCATGTGAGACCCGTCTCTCAGATCATCTGCTGCTGGACTGAAGTCACACACAGACAGATGGCTGGACCCCAAAGACCACTGGACCATAAAGCCTCATATTGTCCCTCCTCACTCCATATCTGACAACACTGAATGTGTGAGACTGAGGTGAGATTGACCAGGATGAGACATAACTGACAATTATCTGATAAAACAATTCAACAAAGGTTTATGATCCATAACCACAGTGAAAAAATCATACTTTGGACCAACTAAAAAATGATTACAATAATTTCAAAGACAAAAACATTCATACAAAGTAAAAAATATCTTGATCAATTTATTTTCTTTAGACATAAGCCAAAACGTTAACTTCACTATAAACAAAGGCTACACGTGTGTGTGTGTGTGTGTGTGTGTGTGTGTGTGTGTGTGTGTATTTAGAGGAATGCAAGGCTGAGTTTAAAGCTAACTGTATTATAATTATTTTAAAATGCCAAACATTCTCATATAATTAAAATTATACTGCTTAAAATTATCATAAAATAAAATTAATATTATTTTAACGCTAAATGAAAACAATAGGGAAATGTTTAAAGAACATTGTGTTTAAAGAAACTTTAAACAAACACTTTATCACAAACCACAAATAAAAAAAATCATGTTTTATTTTTTTAGATATTTATCATAATAGGAAAGATAGTCTCAATTACAGTTAATACTATTGATGAAGGGTGAGAAACTGTCATGAAAATAATAATATATATTAATAATATAATTAATATAAAATATATAATCACAATAATAATAATAATTTTTATTTATTTATTTATTTATTTATTTATCCATCCATCCATCCATCCATCCTCAGAAAATGGTAAAATAAGATTTTTTTTTTTTTTTTTTTTGGTAATTTCTTCACCCTCTCAACTTTTTTCACCAGCAGGAGTTGATTTTCATGGAAACAAATGCAGGTTTTTTATGCTATGGTTATTACGAAAAGCCCAGGTGTTTTTCTTAGAAGCACCTGCTTACGGTAAGAAACAGCAGCGAGGGGACGTGTTCTCATACACCACATTAGCTTGATTTTGTGCCCTGTATTGGCACAGTTACTATGGAAACAGGGACACGGAGTGTACAGTCAGTGGTGGCTTAAGTAGCACTTGAGCAAAGAAAAAAACCCTCTGGAAGATAAACAAGACTATTGATAAACAATATCTTTGCTTTGTGTCCTCATTAGTACATAAAGTGCATGTTGCAGGATTATGAAATTAATTTATTACGTTCCACTTACATTTTTGCAGGGAAATAAAAAATTGCATTTATTGATTGTTGCACAATCAGTAACAGCAGCCAAAGCGAACTGTCCTGAGAGCTCTTCATCACGGCCTGGAGCCACTTTAAGGAGCCACTCTTGCTTTGAAGAGCTCTTTACCCTTGAGAAAAGGTCAAAGATAAAATACTTGTGCTTGTTTCATGATGCAATGACCAAAATATTTACTACTTGCATTGAGCGTCTTTATGTTGCATCATCTGCCACACAAACACTTGTCTCCCTTTAGATAAACATTAAAAAGAAACTCCCGACTGAATGGATTCTCACAGAGCAATGACGCATGACTCAGAGAGAGTGGAAATCTTGCAGGTTAAAGGTCTTCTGAGAAGCACGTCTCTATACACCTGCATCGTAACTCAACTTAAAGAGTGAGAGGCAGGTTGATGAAAAGATGAATGGACCTCCTCTTCCTCAACACGTCACTGTCATGTTGAAACACTCTGTTCATGCAGACACACACTTCTCTGAGTACCGGTTAAAATAAGCTTGAAAGCACTTTTCTTGAAAGCAATTTCAAGGCTTTGTGCTTTACCCACATATTCAGGCACTCTGTGCTTCAGCCTTAACCCTATCTGAGAACAAGGACCCTCCATTTATAGTTTCAGTCCGAACAATTTCAGAACAAGGACCCTTGATATATTCATAACGATTCACTGGTGCTTTTCTTAACCAATTATATCTATAGAATGCTATAGAACAAAATGGCACTTTGATGTGTTGAAGAGCAGCTGGTGTTTTTTTATAGCTATGCAAATTTCAAGCCTTTTTTTAGTGTGTGTGTGTGTGTGTGTGTGTGTGTGTGTGTGTGCTGATAAATGGTAAATGATCAATCAGATGCATCCAGATGTCTTTTCTAAATGTCCTATTTTCTTGTTGGAGTTCTGCCCCATTTCTGTTGGGAGGAAGTGAGCTGCAGCAAAATAAAATAAAATAAAATTTTTATAGCAAAAAGGTGTTGGATTAACAAAAAGTCTTCATGTCACAGACTGACTTGGTTGAAAATGGATTTCATGTGAAAAATGAAATGAAATGAAATGAAATGAAATTAAATTAAATAATAAAATAAAATAAAATAAAATAAAAAAACTGAATATTTTTTAGCAAAAAGTTTCTGGGCTAACAAAAATCTTAATGTCACAGCTTGACTTGTCTGAAAATTAAATATGTAGGAAACAATTGCAAACAACTGCCCTTTTCCTATTCATTTATTTTATCATTCACAAGCTCCCCTCAGCTCGAGTCCTCTGCTTCCAAATTTAGAAGAAAAAAACAGTCATGCGTGAATTCCTGCGCAAACATTACAGCTCATGTGTCACTTTGTGTGATCATCTAGCCTACAGTATTGCCTTTTCACACTCATATTAACCCTGGGTTATCATCTTTTTAAATCTGGGGTAAAGCAACATTTAGCACTTGTGAATGGTGGTTCACAATGCGTTTAAACTTGGGTCACCCCTACTCCAGAGGCATGCAGTGTGAAACGATGCAGCATTAAAGCGCAACACTGACAGAAAATCTTATTTGAAAACATAATTTCATTCTTATAAGTCTGAAAAGACTATTTAGGAAAAAAACAGATGGTTCAGGAATATATGAGCCCAAATCATGCACGAGTAAAACAAGCTGATATATAAACAGATGCGTACATGCTGTGTTCATCCAATCAATGATATTAGTTTTCCTAGAGTTCGTGAATTTACACTGTGCAACCTTAAAAAGTGAATACCCAAAGACTGAACAATGTGAAATAATGAAAAGGATAACCCAGTGAAACCATTGTCACTCTCAGGCCACAGAGACACATGTGCCATGAGTCTATAACAGAAAAACATTTATATTCTGACACTGGTCTAACTGAGGCCAGGCTATCTAACATCCAAGCTTGTGAACATAGACTGAAGTCATCAGCAGATAACATGTAGGTCAGTGTCTTATTGAAATGAAATGTCTGGATTCCAGATAGTCAAAGACAAATGAGGTGTTGTCATGTAAGATAGGCCTGTGTGCACTGAAAATCAGAGAGCTTGTTACTTCAATAACATCACATCATATATTAAGCTTTTAATATTTTAGCATCCGTCGTCAATGATCAACATTGTATTAATTCATCTTACTGTATAGATTTATATTTATATTTTATTTAAATGACCAGGGCTTCGTTTTGAAAATGCATCATAAGTAGAGAAAATGCATCATAAATTTTCATTTGCGTGATTAAAATGAATTTATTCCTTTTTAGTAGACTGAATGTCAATGTCCTTTTACCTGATTCATGACATGGTCATTCTTGCAACTAATCATTAATAAACTAAGCGACAAAAAGAACTAAAATAATTAAAACTAAACTAGTGCACACTGAAATATGACTAAATTAGCTAAAAAAAAATGTTTTTATTTCATGACTGTACACTTTCATATATCTTTTCAATCTAATGAACAGTCAGATATGCCAACTGTTAAAGTAGAAGCAATATAATGATAATTCTAAATGTGAAATTCCCCAATTTACACTTTTCTGCATGACTGATTTTAATTTGTATAAGCTATTTTTGCTTGGCATTTCTAAATGGATCCTTTTCTACATGAGTAATTTTAATTCACATAAGCTATTTTTGCCTGAGGAATTTTCTCTCAAAGTACTTTGGCACAAGGTGAAGTCTTGGGTACTTTTTCCATATTTGTCTGCCAGGTGGACGCAGACGGGGTTAATCTTCACCCCCTATGGCTGACACACATATCCCTCATCTGCTGTCCGCTATCAGAGCCCCATCCCTGCCAGCTGTCAGCGGATGACGGACACCAGAAGGGGTCCCAGTCACGCCTAAATGCATGACATCACTGGGGTGCGTCCTAAAGCCTACGGTCCATATGTTCTTATATGCTTTTATGACGGGATTTCTGCATACTGTGGTCATCGATGCTTTTTATGTCTCAGTTACCCGCTCACATGCTGACATCATGCACTATGGCTGGTTGACTCTTCTCTATGTAAGCACCCACTTCTTGAAATGAGCATATTCCATTTTATTCAGTCTTTTTAGACTGTGCATCATTTTTGAATCATTTGTTTTACATAATCTAAAACTGATGGTTCATGACCTAAAAATGGGTCACAAACTTTATGGTAATTTACCTGTCACTTGGTAGAGCTAGTCAAACTAGACAGATGTCAACATGGACAGGTTGCATGACATGCCCTCATCTTCAAAAACAAACAAAAAAATACGCTATATGAAAGAAAATAGGAGCCATATTATATTAAATGCAAAAAGGTAAATCGCTCTTCTGCTGTTGTTTAGCATTACAGTGCCCTCCACTAATATTGGCACCCTTGGTAAATATGAGCAAAGGTGGCTGAGAAAATAAATCTGCATTGTTTATCTTTTTGATCTTTCATTCAAAAAAATTCACAAAATTCTAACCTATCGTTGAAGTAAAACAATTGAAAGTGGGGGGAAAATCTCATTGTGAAATAAATGCTTTCTCTAGATCATATTGACCACAATTATTGGCACCCAATTATTGCAACGTCCTTTTCCCAAGATAGCAGCCCTGAGTTTTCTCCTGTAATGCCTGAAGAGTTTGGAGAACACCTGATAAGAGATCAGAGACCATTCCTTCATACAGAATCTCTCCAGATCCTTTTTATTCACAGCTCCATGTTGGTGCTTCTCCTTTTTAGTTCACCTCACTCATTTTCTATAGGGTTCAGGTCGGTCAGAGGACTGGGACAGCCATGGCAAAAGCTTCATTTTGTGCTCAGTGATCCATTTTTGTGTTGATTTTGATGTTTGTTTTGGATTATTGTGCTGATAGAAGAACCAACCACAGACCATTATAAGATTTCTAACAGAGTCAGTCAGCTTTAGATTTTTTATCTGTTGATATTTGAGAGAATCCATGATGGCATGCATCTGAACGCGATGTCCAGGACCTCCGGCAGAAAAACAGGCCAACAACATTAAAGATCCAGCAGTATATTTAACCGTGGGCATGGGGTACTTTTTTATCCCTGTTTGTACTAAACCCATCTGGTGGGTTTGCTGCCAAAAAGCTCTTTTTTTAGTTTCATCTGACCATAGAAGCCAGTGTCATTTGAAGTTCCAGTCGTGTCTGACAACTGAATATGCTGGATTTTGTTTTTGGATGAGCGAGGAGAATTTTTCTTGAAACCCTCCTGAACAGTATGTGGTGATGTAAGGGCTGTTAGATATGTATATATTTTTTTAGGCTTTCTGACTCCAAGACTCAACTAATCTCTGCAATTCTCCAGCTATGATCCTTGGAGAGTCTTTGGCCTCTCAAACTCTCCTCCTCACCGTGCATTAGGGCGATATAGACACATGTCCTCTTCCAGGCAGATTTGTAACATCTTTAGTTGATTGGGACCTCTTAATTATTGCCCTGATGGTGGAAATGTGGATTTTCAATGCTTTAGCTTTTGTCTTACATCAGCTTTCTATTCTGTGAAGCTCAGCAATCTTGTTCTGCACATCAGAACTTTATTGTTTGGTTTTACTCCTTGTGATGGATGATTAAGGGATTTTGGTCTTAGTTTTCTTTATATTTATAATCCTTTGGAACAGGAAGTCATAGCTGGACAATTTCATGCTCCTAGTCTCCCTGGTATGCTAAAAAAAAAAATAATATGAATGGGAATATACTTCAGACATATTTTACACATAAGAATTTCCAGGGGTGCCAATAATTGTGGCCAACATGCATTGGAGAAAAACATTTATTTTATCATGAGGTTTTCTCCCCACTTTCAATTGTTTTACTTCAACGATAGGTTAGAATTTTGTGAATTTTTTTAATGAAAGATCAAAAGGATAAACAATGCAGATTTATTTTCACAGCCACCTTTGCTCATATTTACCAAGGGTGCCAATATTAGTGGAGGGCACTGTATGTAAAATATAAAGCTACTGATTTAAATATGTTGTTTATATATACACAAACAATATATTTTATGATTATTGTAAAATATGCATTTTATGCATACTCATATTTAAAGGGATAGTTCACCCAAAAAAATTAAAATTCTACTTAATTACTCACCCTCATGTCCTTCCAAACCTGTAGGACTTTCATTCGCTTTGAAACACAAATTACGATATTTTTGATGAAATCATATCCTGCATATACAGCAACGCAACTGACACGTTCAAGGCCCAGAAAGGTAGTAAGGTCATCGTTAAAATAATCCATGTGACATCAGTGGTTCAACCGTAATGTTATGAAGTATGATTTGCAATTTTTTGTCCAGCCTTACTTATTTGAACCAGAATATACAGACGATGAACAAAGAGAGATGGACGTTACGTCAGAACAGCAGCTCCTGCATCAGCAGCAGTACACGCATGTGTCGTGATTGTTGAATAAAGCCATTATTTTTGTTTTCTTTGCACACAAAAAGTATTCTCATAGCTTCATAAAATTAAGGTTGGCCCACTGATGTCACATGGACTATTTTAATGATATCCTTACTACCTTTCTGGGCCTTGAACGCATCAGTTGCATTGCTGTCTATGCAGAGCTAGAAAGCTCTCGGATTTCATCAAAAATATCTTAATTTGTATTCTGAAGATGAACAAAGGTCTTACGTTTTGGTTTTGGTTTGGAACGACATGAGGGTGAGTAATTAATGACAGAATTTTCATTTTTGGGTGAACTATCCCTTTAAGTTTAAGGGCATAGGAAAACTGACTCTACATCATTTGTGTTGCTTCATGGAGGTGAGAACTAAAGGAAGGAAGGAAGGAAAGGAAAGGACGTGACGTGTGGCCAAGTATGGTGACCCATACTCAGAATTTGTGCTCTGCATTTAACCCATCCAAGTGCGCACACACAGCAGTGAGAAGTGAACACACACACAAACTCACTGTGAACACACACCTGGAGCAGTGGGCAGCCAATGCTGCGGCGCCCGGGGAGCAGTTGGGGGTCCGGTGTCTTGCTCAAGGGTCTCACCTCAGTCGTGGTATTGAGGGTGGAGAGAGCGCTGGACATTCACTCCCCCCACCTACAATCCCTGCCGGACTTGAGACCTCGAACCCGCGACCTTTGGGTTACAAGTCCGAGTCTCTATCCATTAGGCCATGACTGATAAAGTGTTATTTTGGCACAATTTGCTTGTCGAGATTCCCTGATTGGTGGAAATCTCTCTGCTGAATGATGGGTAATGTAATTTTTCACCATGAATTCTGCTGTTGAACATGATTATTTAAAAAAATAAGTTGAAATAACGTGCACTGATGGCTTCAACAAAAGCGTATAACATCGATTAACAACCTCGTAGCTTACAACAAACCTGTCTTTGAAAGTTTATTAATCATCAGTCAAAATCAATTCCCCATGGAGAAAATGAATGGGCCTTTACTTCCAGAATCTGAATGTTGCACACTATTAGAAAATATTTGAACATCACGAATAGCCAATCAGAATCAAGTATTCTAGTGAGCCACATGAAACAAAAACTCTTCTTTATGAAATTTTCAGTAGCACTTTATTTTACAGTACTGTTCTACATGTACATACTATGCATTTATTATAGTAATTAAATACAATAACTGGGTAATAACTAGGTACTAACCCTGAACCTATACCCTAACCCATGTACAGTTACCTTATATTATCCAATATTTTCTTAGGTAAGTACACTGTAATTACAGGTAAGTGCACGAACTGTAAAAATAAAGTACAACCATTTTTTTTCCGTCTCACCATATTGTCATGATAAAAACGTAGCATGTTTTGGGGTCATATAGGATATTTTAAAAACTAATACATTTTAATTTTTGATTTCAAAGCATTTTTGTTTTTTGTTTTTTGTTTTTTGTTTTTTTGTTTTTTTGTTTTTTGTTGTTGTTGTTTTTACAAAAAAAACAAAAAAACATATTGGGTCAATACTTCATATCCAGTGTGAAGTGAAACCTGATCTAAATCACTGCACAGCGACATCACAACATCTGCTTACTTCAGCAGCTGAGTTGAGTGGAGATGACTGAAGCACTGGGTGTGTTTTAAAATCAGTGTATGATAAATGTATTGGTCCAGTGGGCTTGTGGTGGGTTCATTTACTGTAATATGTACCTTGCCAGAGGAGGATGGGCTCTAGCTGAGTCTGATTCCTCTCAAGGTTTTTCTCCCTCTACACCTAAACATCTTTTTTCTTGCTATGTGGTAAAGCTACTTGGAAACAACATGTGACAACTGCTACATAAATAAGACTGCTTGACTTTTAAGGAAAATGAATAGATGTACATGGGTTTGTTTCTTCATCAGAACAGATTTGGCGAAATTTAGCATTACATCACTTGCTCACCAGTGGATCCTCTGCAGTGAATGGGTGCCGTTAGAATGAGAGTCCAAACAACTGATAAAAACATCACAATAATCTACTTTTAAGATTACAAGATTACCAAGTTTACAGTTAAAAACATCTTAATGTTGGATTTGTTTCTTGCAAACATGCAGCTTTTCACTTCACAAGACATTAATTGATGGACTGGAGTGGTGTGGGTTACTTGTGGATTATTGTGATGTTTTTATCAGCTGTTTGGACTCTCAATCTGATGGCACCCATTCACTGCAGAGGATCCATTGGTGAGCAAGTGATGCAATGCTAAATTTCTCCAAATCTTTTCCGATGAAGAAATGAACTTATCTACATTTTGGATGGCATGAGAGTGAACAAATTTCCAGCAAATGTTTCTTTTTTGATTAACTATTTCTTTAACATTAAAACATAGTGGCACCATCTGCAATACTGATAGCCAGGGTTTTTTTTATTACAACCCCCTGTCCATTCTATCTTAAAAAAGGCCCATCATAATTACAGTCCAATCATTGCTGCTTCGCCACTGCGGACCCCTGAAAAATCACTCGAACATGTCAACAGAGAGTCAGACAGCAGACAGACGATAAGAGTGATGGATTGCTTGTTAAGGTAAATGGAAACTGATTTCTTCACTTTGTACTACTAGTCATTTAGCTGTAGTGAAGTGCATGTGTGTGTGGCTGTGTGAGTACAGCATTAGACAGCATCCCATAGTCCCTCTGATCCTGCTGCGGTTAATGGTGTTATCTAACGCAAATCAAGGCCGGAGAGCATTAAAGCGGTGATTCAGCCCTCTTCATACACTAATGATTCCCTCTCATACACGTTACCTTCCCTCCATATAATTCTGTTGTGCTCTCTCTTTCGTAATTTGTACTTAACTGTCCACTAATCAACGACGGAGGACGAGGGGAGGGAGCGGTGGGAGGAGGAGAGATAATGCTAGACAAACCCTAATGATACAACAAGTCAAAAGGGAGAAAGTGAGATAGAATGGGAGTGTTTAAACAGAAGGCAACAATAAATCAGTGATTTTTTTTTTTTTCATGATAAGATGTCAGTACACACCTGAGCTATCTGCTGATCTCATGATGACAAAGAGAAAACATGAGACCAGGGAGAAAAAAAGGACATCAAGATACAGAGGAGGCCCAGTGGGTGTGTGATTTTTTCCCTGCTCTGCTGTGACTGATTCTGCGCTCATGAGGTCATCGGAGACCGAGAGCCAATCAGAAACAATGTGTTCAAAATAAGAGAAAAACACTTATAATTCCTCTTAGTTGTGGATTTAACATGACAATACATATAATTTTACCATAAATTAAAGTTCAATTATGTATTGGTATTTTTAAAGTATTAATTAATCTATAAACATATGGTGAAAATGTACAAGACGACAATAAATATACTTTTACAATAAAATAGTGTTTTTTAATGTATTTATCATGTAGTTGTCCAATATCGTTTTATTAAAAAAAACTGTATTTTACTGTCAAATTATCTTCATTTTTTCTCTTGATCATATACTACACAAAACCAGCACTTTTGGTGAATGTCTATGTTATTTTTAATTTTGTCATTTCATCTTAAAATAAACATTTTCTGAGATTTAGTCAGTCGAAATAGTTTTGAGGAATCAAATTCCGGTGTCTCTGAAAAATAGTGATCTATGACATTGTATTAAGTTAAATATGGAATGTTATAGTTGTCAGCCTTGTGTCATGTGTTCCTGCCTCGTGTCCTTTTTTGGTTTGTTTCCTGTCCTTGTTAGTGTGATTATTAGTTAATTAGGTCCCAGCTGTGTTCTGTTAATTATCCTGTGTATTTATAGTCCTGTCTGTTCAGCTAGTGTTTGTCTGGTCTATTTGTTACTCACCGGTGTTCCTGTGAATCTGCCTTGCCTTGTCTTGTCTTGTCTTGCCTTGCCCTGTCCTGCCCTGATGTCTACATTAAAGACTATTATTTGAGTTTACATCCTCGTCTCGTGTCTCCTCGTTCCTCCCTGCTGTGTGCACCGTGACAGAAGACCAGACCAAAACAGTAAGCGGGGCCCACTCACCTCGTTTTGTTTTCCTTTTTTTTTTTTTTGTTTGTTCCTGTTTGTCTGTCCTGCGGCAAGGAAGTCGCCACTCGTCATCCTGCCATAGCCCGCTGAAACGGCGTTGGAGTTCGGCGGGATTGCTGCGAGTCCGCTGGCCGCGGCTCCCTCAAGCCCGCCGTTCGCGGGGAAATCACCGCCGCCGTCCGCGGCTCATAAGTCAAGTTCACGGGCTGCCACTCGTTTACACCGCCATCCGCGGCTCACCCAGGCCCGCCGTTTGCAGATCCCTCAAGTCCGCCGGCCGCGGTTCTCTCAGCCTACCGGCCGTTCTGAAGTCAAGCCCGCCGGCTGCATCTCACTTCAGTACCCTATTCCCGAGTCCCGAGGATCCAGTTCCATAGACACGGCCAGGAGTGCCATTTCCGGTTCCAGAGGATCCAGTTCCCTAGACACGGCCAGGAGTGCCGTTTTTAAGTCTTGTCTTGCCCACAGGAACATTTTAATCACCTTGTCTTGTCGGTCTTGTCTTGTCCATGGAGACTCGTCTGGGGCAGGCGGCTCCTCGAGTTGTGGCCATGGAGGCCAGTCCTAGCCGCCTGCCTCTCCTGTCGTGGAAGTGTAAGCGGTTGCTGAGGGACCTTGTGAGGGCCCCTGAAGTCATGTCATGCCTAGAAGAAGCCTCAGCTTCCGAGCTTAGCCCAGGAGGGCTTCCTGTTCCTGTGGGCTGTCCTGTCCTGTCCTGTTTGTCTGGCCCCAGAGGGCTGTCCTGTCATGTTCCTGTTTGTTTAGCCCCGGAGGGCTCCTGATACCCCCTAGTTGCCCCATGGAAATTTTGGGGGGATAGAAGGGTTCCGGCTGGAGTGGCTGAGGGACGAGGAAAATGAGGAAAAATAATAATGAGGAAAAACCAAATTGCCTATCACAGCTATGCTGATGATACCCAGATTTACCTAGCCTTATCTCCAAATGACTCCAGACTCAAAACTCATCTGTTTAGCTGTGCATTTGTTGAATGAGCACTGTGCTATGTCCGAACTGACTGCACTGTATTTTATGTATAATCATTTTCTATTTCTGTTTTAAATTCATTTTAAATCAATTTCTAATTCTATGTCTTTATTATTTTTAATAATTCCTTCCTTTTATGTAAAGCACTTTGAATTACCACTGTGTATGAAATGTGCGATATAAATAAACTTGCCTTGCCTTGCCTTGCCACGGCCACAAGCACCACCCGCCATGGCCTCCTGAGCTCCCTGCACCACCATGGCCTCCTGAGCTCCCAGCTCCGCCATTGTCTCCGATCTGTCTGTTCCGCTCTGGAGACCCCCGTCCTGTGTTCCAGTCCGTGTCTATCCTGAGGGACCTCCAGAGCGTAATACATGCATGTATTAGATGAACATCTTCACTTTTCATTAAAACCTGTAAAGGCTAATGAAGTGAAATCAATCCGTTTGCATTCATAGTGTTGCTATTATGACATCTCAATTTAAATATGGGCAGTTAAATATTACTCCCAGGAGCAGAATAAAGAATAATTTGACATGTTGTGCTATAACAACTCAAATAGCAATCATCATCATCCTTCCTCCCATCTTATGCTATATTTATTATTTTTTACTATAATTTGAGGAGTTCAGTTAGCATATTAACATGACGTAAATGTATATAGCTGTAAACATAAGTGTTGTTTTATTTTTTGTTTGTTTTTTGGAAACCACATCTGATGCAACAAACCAATGTTATTTTATTGAGATACTATTACAATTTTTATTAATAATTTTTAATAGCTTTAACTTTTTATATTTTCTGTTTCCATTTCAAGTTCTTTATTAGTTTCTTTAATTTTTATCTCACTTTTAGTTAAGTGCATCAAGTTAAAAAAAAAAAGAAGAAAACATTGCCTTGGCAACTAGCTGACATAGTTTTTCATATATTTTATTTCTGTTCATGTTTATTTTACTTTGTTTTAGTTTTAGTTAACTATAACAACCCTGCAACAAACTGCAGCACCTCTAACACTTTCCAGTTTTGTTACATCACATTGCATCATAGAGGCAGTAAATCACTGTATGATGTAATGTAAATGTACCTCTGATGAAAATATAATATGGTTATCTGATACTAAAAATACACATGTGTACAACCATTTAGGTCTGAAAGACTGTGTTAAACCATGAAAATATTTGCCCCCAAGTGTCAAACTGTTTTAATAAAATGGTTATTGCATAATAAAAACACAAAGAACACAATTTTCTATTAAAATCTTTCATTTGCCAAATTCATTAAGTGCCATCCTTCTGCTAGAAGAAACAGTCAGTATCTGTTTCTATATTGTTTATTGCAGCTGCAATGCTGTATTAACCAATCAGCATCCAGGACCATAACTATCCATTTTAAAACACCAAATATGTGTATTAGGATGCAAAATAACCACACAAACCAGCACTTGCAGCTGCAGAGAGCAGTCAGCCTTAAATATCATGCAAAATCATGCACTATAAATGTAGGGTCCATTTGCCAAGCAATCATCTCTGTAACAAACCAGCAGCAGAAAAAACAAATGGCCAATTGTCGGAGAGAAAACAGCAATGATTCATGGGGCCTGTTTAGCAAACATGAAGCTCACTCCAGAGAGATTGCTTCATATTTCTCTGTGGAATCTCAAAAATGAATCTCACTGGAGACCATGGCAATAACGTGTTTTAATCTGCGCTAGTAATTGGTGGTTTGGGTTACTCGCGACCAGGTTTGCGGCGGTTCTGAACCAGAGCAGGTAACGTAGTGAATGGGTAATTAAAGCGGGTGTCAAGTGGGTGATGTATTTTCCATTAATCCTCCTCCTCATCTTTAGAACAGCCCATTTATCTTAAACTAGACAAGCGGTATAACGCTTTCACGCGGCTGCAGGAATCTAATGCACAGACAAGACTTTGGAAAAATAAGAGCGCGCTGACCAATTGAATTATTAAAGCATGTGTGTTCACTGCCAATGTACAGTTTGCTGCAGTCCAGACACAGAATAAGAAACAAAAATCGTTTGCAAAGGGTAAATCATGACAGCATAAGAGAAGAACAGATGATTTAGTAACTACAGTACATCAACGTTGTTAACAAATCACAGTTGTTGATGTGAAGATGTGCGCTGTGTTGTTTTTGTGATGTTGTAACAGTACAGATGAGCAGTCTGTTATCTGCATCTCTTTGGTTACTGAACATGGTGGCTGGGCAGAAAAATAATGAGATGTCATCATGCGTCTCCAGCAGCCTTGGCCTCTACATTCACACACATGCAAAAGAGATGAGTTATATGCACACATAAATGACAAACACAATATAAACTTGCACATTTCACAAACAGTTATAGCCATTCACAAATATATGAAATTTACTGGTGATTTTGAACATCTTTAACCTTGAACACTGACCACTATGAGTGCAATAATGAAGCACAGATACACTGAGTGATGTTCTCATGTTCGCTGCATGACAGATTCAATCTAACATGATCAATAAAACCGGTTCAATATAAAGCACTGAATAAAATTGATGACCGTTTATGAATTCATGGCAGGCCTGTGACTATAACCTCTGAATTGCCATTTTTAGACATTTTTGTATTCGATGCAAAAAAAGAAAGTCATTATTTTCATTTTTGGGTGAAGTATCTCTTCAATTCAGTTTTGTAGCAGTTCACTCTCACAGTTTTGGGTCTGTTCTCTTCAGTAGACGGTGAAATGAGTGGATGTTGTGATATATTCTTTGTGCTGATTTTAGACGGTCACACATTGCTCATTGTGTTCATCTGAATACACCTCATCTGCTATCCCAGCAAAATGGATCAGGGTGATATATGATCATACAGAGTGAAAGAACAGCACCTGCCTTCCCTCTTTCTGTCTTTCTTCTACCCCTTATTTTTCTCTATATTTGTCATGTTGGTTTTATCTTCCCCGTGGCTTTGATAACATTATATATTTAAGTAAATACATTAATTTAAAAAGAAATTAAATTAATTTTTGAATTCAAATTTCTGCTTGGCTCAGGAACAACACTTCTAATGTTTTCTAGCTATTTTCTTCTATATAATATTCCATTTAGCTCAAAAATTAGGCATGGATATGACGCATCTGATACCACCTCTCAATGTCTGTCTGGAGCTGAAATTAATTTAAGTTTTTTTTTTTTTTTTTTTTTTTTATTATGACTTCCCTCTTTGTCTTTGTTTATCACGATATAATATAATATAATATAATATAATAAATTATTTCCAATGCATTTTAATTATTTATTAATTTATTAAACAAGCAAAATCAATATAATTATACAGGATATTGTTGAGTTCAAAATTCCATTTAGCTCAAAATATTAGGCATGAAAATTATACTTCTAATACCACCTCTCAATATTTTGGGCTGAAATTAATTTTGGTCTCCTTGCTAGCTTTTCCTCTTTCTCTTTTATAATATAATATAATATAATATAATATAATATAATTTTTATTATTAATTATTTATAATAAAGCTAAATTAATTTAATTATGAAATACATTTATGCTTTCAAAATTCCACTTACCACAAAAAATCTGGCATGAGTATTAAGCTACTGATACTGAATGTTATTCCAGTTTTTCTTATGTTTTCTTGCTAGGTTCTTCTCTGTCTTTGTTTCTCTGTGTACGTTTGCTGTCTGTCAGTGCAGTCTCTGCGGTCAGGCTTGAATGCATCTCTGATATTCTTGTTTTCTTAAGTTTCTGTTTTTTGCTGCATTGACTGTCATTTCATTGACGTGTACGTATCTGACCAGCAGCTATGGGCCACTCCACACATCCCACTGGGTTTACATCAAACCATCACATCCAGATGTCAGACGCAAACACAGCAGGTGCACACCTGGCCTTCTAGAACTTGTTGGTTTGTATGCAACCGAAAGTGTGTGTGTTGTCTGAATGACAGAAAAGAGAGAAATATTGAAATATCAATATACACAACTTGTTTTAAGCACTGATATCACATGGACTATTTTGTGATATGTCCTTACTACCTTTCTGGGCTTTGAACATGTCAGTTGTGTTTCTGTCTATGCAGGGACAGAAAGCTCTCATATTTCATCAAAAATATCTTAATTTGTCTTCTGAAGATGAATGAAGATCTTACAGGTTTGGAATGAGGGTGAGTAATTAATGACAGAATTTTGGTGACAGGTTTTGCAAGGTTTGTGCACATATCTAACGTGTTTTTGAAATTTTGTAGAAATGTTACATTAATTGCAGAATACAATAAGGAAAATTTCATGTTTTTAAAGCATTCAAATAAGGGTTTGCAACATATGGCTTGCACCAGGAATATGGCAGATAAATAGACCACATGAAGAGTGGTGGAGTTTCCCTCGCCAATTTTCTCTGCCTCTTGAGTCTTCCCTTCCCTTCTGCATACACAGACCTGTGGTTTTCTCTGTAGACCTCTCGTGTCCCTCTGGTCCAGCTCCTCCAGCACTGACTCAGCCTCTCTCTCTGTTTCCATACCTCATCTCACTCAGACTGTCACACAGCACCGCACCCTCTTGCTCATCGATTTCTGCCTCTTGTGTGGCCTCCTAAGCTCTCGCTCACTGCAGACCTCATACAGAGGTGTTGGACTGGCTGAACCTCAACTAAACATGCTGATAGTCCTGCTGAAAACACTAGCATATGCTGTGGTCTGGATGCTGGTGCTTAACTAACATAAGCAAGTCTGGACGAGCACCAAAGCAGAACAAACCATCACTGAGCCGCACGTCAAAACTAGAAACCAAAAATCTGTTTAAAATCCAATGAGCACCTGTGTGAAAAATAAGCGTGTTTAATCTAATGAATGTGCTTATACTTGTGTACTTATATTCTTAAATGTATATTTAAAAAAAAATTTAATTTGCAGATAATATAATATTAATGAAATAGAATGCTATGTAAGTGCACTTAAAGAGAGAATATATATATATATATATATATATGTACACACACACACACACACACAAATATGAGTCAATCCGCCATGTTTATCTGCACGCTAGAGCATTTAAAAGTGGTATCCAAGTAAGAAATACCTTTCGCAACTTTAACACAGCAACGCAACTGCAATGTTCCTAGGTCCAGAAACGTAGTAAGGACATCTGTAAAACAGTCCATGTGACATCAGTGGCTCAACTTCGATATTGCAAAGCTACGAGAATACTTTTTGTGTGCAAAGAGAACAAAAATAATGATTTTATTCAACAATTCTTCTCCCCTGAGTTACTGTCTTCTGCCATTTTGGAGAGTATCACAATGCATGTTTTACACGTTTTACATTGGTAAAACATGGACTGTTTTATCAATGTTCTTACTACGTTTCTGGACCTGGGAACAATACAGTTGCATTGCTGTCTATGCAGGGTCAGAGAGCTCTCAGATTTCATCAAAGATATCTTCATTTGTGTTCCGAAGATGAATGAAGGTCTTACGGTTTTGAAACGACATGAGGGTGAGTAATTAACGACAGAATTTTCATTTTGGGGTGAACTAACCCTTTAACAGCGTAAACAGCAGTAGAGGCACTGTATATTACGCTGATGTCACTTAATACACAGATCTAATATAAACATGCAATTTCTTTCCCAGCTGTTTATCTTCACAGACATAATCGACTGTTTTTGTAACTCATGTGTGTTTTTAACATAAACTTGCATGTATTTGACAGTTTAAGCGCAATAAGACATGAAAGGGAAGTTTAGTACTCACATGCTGTGCTTTCTGTGTGCATGCCTCGGATATGTGCGCTCAGAAAACCTTATATCAGAAGTTTGAACTAATATGATTTAAAACACACGATTTCAGTGCAATAGACATGATATTAATCAAAACCAAACAGATTTTTAGCAGAGTATCTGAGGAATGAGCTGTAAAGGCACAGCCCTATTCTGGAAAAGGGGGCAGGGAGCAGCAGTTCATTTGCATTTAAAGAGACATGCATGAAAACAGTGTGTTTCTGCTTCCACTCAAAACAGGCTTTTTCAAAATGATATAATAAATGATCTGTGGGGTATTTTGAGCTGAAATTTCAAAGACACATTCTGGGGACACCTGAGATGTATATTACATATTTAGGGTGACCACTCTTTCCGCTTTGCGTCATACCACACAGCATTTTCACCCCTGGTCCTGCACGTCGCACATTGAGAAAATGTCCCACATTTTCATCAGTCTGTTGGTTTTAAAGTGTCATATTAAGAAAATGTACATAGGTTCTTTTGCCTTTTTAAGAAAGCTTCTTATTTATTGTTTTTGTGGCGTAGTTTTCACGCAAAGGATGTGCGGACCTCACCACCGACGGAAATGGTCGAGCACACACGGAAAAACACAATATTCTCTATTCATTTTAACCAATTAAAAAATCGATGCGGCTTTCAGACATGACTTTCTTCTTATTTTAATAGTTTGTTTGAGGTGGATTCTATGTTGTTTATTTTAATGACAAATGGCCAGAGCACATTATTGTAATGCGAGAGTGCATCAAAATGCGCGAACACAAATCTCTTCTCTCGCAGGTGGATTCTCTTCACTCTCACACAAAACGGACACACTTTCTCTTGCTTACATGTGCACGCTCAGAAACATAAATTAGCGCATTTGACAACAGATGTAAATCAGTATTTACATAGCATAACAGTAGTAAATTTATCTCTCACACGTGTCCCGCATTGTCCCGCAAAATCACATCCACTGTCCCGCAATAGTCTATTGCCAGGTGGTCACCCTATACATATTGTAAAAAGTGGCAAAATACGTCCCCTTTAAGTTGAAATGACTCGTACAGATAATTTGGTTATACTTAAAAACTTAAGTCAAAGTTTTTAAGTAAGCTGGTGGAAATCTTTTACAGTGTGTACTAAAGGAATTGTACCAAAAGTATTTTTATAATAAATATTTCTCTTGTGTTTTTTGACTTTGGTTAATTGCAGGTTAACTTTGGTTAACTGAACATGAATAAAAATGTTGTCTAGGGAGCTAGGTTTTAGGGAACTATTTCTCTCTTTTTTCAAATCAAAATGCCATTAATCAGAATTAAATTAGCATTTTACAGTGTTTAAATAAACCTTAACAGAAGCAGCAGGCTCGTGTACTGCTTGGCCACTAATCTAACTCTTCCTTTGTCCACCAGATGCATCCTCTTTTTTCCAGCATAGATACACAACTGGATGCATCAGCCCAGTGTCATCTCACTTTACTGAATTCTCTCAGCTCTTGCTGGCGGCGGCTTGACGCCAGTTCCTTACCCCACAATGCACTGCCATAGCAACAGTATGTATCTCAGGGGATTGTAGGAAGGAGGATGGCAGAGGGAGAGATTGGAAAAATGAAACAGAATAAAACGGATTATTTTAGTCTTTCCTGACCTTTCAGTGTCTCCTGATTGTGTAAAAATAGGTAATGTATAGGTGGCAGGGACAGATGGACTTTTTCATTTAAATGTTTTACGATTTTGAATAATATTAAATGGGTCAAATGTTTTTTTGTTTTGTTTTGTTTTGTTTTGTTTTGTTAATTAATTGGCATTAAAATTATGAAACAATAGTACTGTTATATATATATATATATATATATATATATATATATACAGTGCCTTGCAGAAGTATTCTTTTTTTTTTCACGTTTTATGTTGCAGCTTTATGTTAAACTGCATTAAATTACTTTTTTCCCCACGTCAATCTACACTCCATACACCATAATGGCAAAGCAAAAACAGAACTGTCACAACTTTATAAATTTATAAAAAAAATTTAAAAAAATCTGAAATAAGTATGTTGCATAAGTATTCAAACCCTTAACTCAGTACTTAGCTGAAGCACCTTTATAGCCTCAAATCTTTTTTTGTTTGATGCGACAAGCTTTGCTCATCAACATTTGGCAATTATCTGCCATTCTTCACCTCACCTGTTCACCTCTCAAGCTCTGTCGGGTTGGATGAGGGCAGATGCACATTTTCAGGTTTCTCCAGAAATATTTGATTGGGTTCAAGGCCAGGCTGTGGCTGGGCCACTCAAGGACATTCACAGAGTTGTCTATAAGCCACTCTTGCTGTGTGTTTAGGGTCATTGTCCTGTTGGAAGGTAAACCTTCTGCCCAGTCTGAGGTTCTGAATGCTCTGGACTGGGTTTTCATTAAGGCTATCTCTATATTTTGGTGCATTGAGCTTGTCTTCTACTCTGATGAGTCCCTCAGTCCCTGCTGCTGAAAAACAGCCCCACAGCATGAGGCTGCTACCAGCACACTTTACTTTTGGGATGGTACTCTGCAGGTGATGAGCAGAGCTGGTTTCCTTCAAACATGATGCTTAGAATTGAGGTTCATCATGTCAGAGAATCTTGTTTCTCAGAGTCTGAGGGTCCTTTAGGTGCTTTTTGCAAATTCCTAGTGGGTTTTTGTGTGTCTTCACTGAGGAGAAGATTAAGTCTGGCCACACTGACATAAAGCCCAGATTGGTGGAGTGTTGCAGTGATATTTGTCCTTCTGTATGTTTCTCCCATCTGCATATATGATCATGGAGCTCAACTAGACTGACCATCAGCTTCTTGGTCACCAGTCTAGACTAGACCCTTCTCCATCAGTTGCTCAGTTTGGCCAGGAGGCCAGCTCTTGGAAGAGTCCTAGATGTTTCAAACGTCTTCCATTATGGATAATGAAGGCTACATGATTCTGTGAACCTTCTATGCAGCAGATTTTTTTTTCTGAACTCTTCCCCAGATGTGTGGCTTGATGCAAACCTGTTTCTGAGCTCTACAGGCAGTTCTTTTGACCTCAGGGCTTGGTTTTTGCTCTGATATGCATTTTCAGCTGTTAGACCTATTATTAAGATGTGTGTGCCATTCCAAATCATACCCATGCAATTGAATTTGACACAGGTTAACCTCACTCAAAGTGTAGTAACATCTACAAGCAATATGAATGCTCCTGAGCTAAATTCCAACTGTCCCAGATAAGGGTTTGAATACTTATGCAATGGAATCATTGAAGTTTTTTATGCATAATAAATTTGCAAAGATGTTAAAAACCTGTTATTTGTGTGTCATTATGGTGTGTGGAGTGTAGATTGTTGTGGGGAAAAAAAGTATTTTAAAGCGGTTTAACATAAGGCTACAACATAACAAAACGTAAAAAAAAATGAAGGGGTTTGGATACTTCTGCAAGGCACTGTGTATATGTATATATATAATAACTTTAAATAAATAACTCTGTCTCTCTCTCTATATATAGAGAGAGAGAGAGAGAGAGAGTTATTTAAAGTTATATATATATATATATATATATATAAACAGTAGCATTGTTTCATAATATTTCACATGCAATAAATTTCTACAGACAACAGTGTTTAATATAATATAATATCTGCAAAATTAAATTGTAAAAATCTTAGCATCATTTATTCATTCCATGTAAAGCTATGTATTATGCACTTTATTATATCATGTATTTTATTTAATTATTTATTTTATTCTATTATAAATTTTTTATTTAACTTTTAATTATTTACATGAAATGTCTTTTCACTTATTTATTTTATCACTTATTACTTATTAACTAATCAGGGAATTGCTACCAGTCTTGTAGTTATTTGAAAAAACGATCCCTGTTAATTATTAGAATAACAGTAAAAATATATGAATATATACAATGAAATTGTTAGAAGTTTATCCACATTTATGGTCATTTAAGGCAAAGCATCATGAAATATCTTTTGTCATCATTACATTATTTTTCTATTTAGGATATTGCTCAGAATCTTGAGCATATCTTTTTACTCCAGCTTTTCAGTCTAGCTTCTCAAAAGTATTAATAATAAATGAAAAATCAAAATTTTCTTTCTTGCTGGTGGGTGAAAGAACATCCACTATCAATGCTGGAGGGCAGTGCAAAAAGAAAAAAGACTATTTAATTTAATTCCAGTGTGGGTATAATTTGAAGATACACATGCAGCACATTGAAACCCTGGTCGTTTTCAGTCCTGAATGAGCCATTTCGTAGCTTTATCTCCCAAGGTTATCAACACAATAAAGATCTCATGAAATTTTGATGTGATGCAGATGTCACTCACAGCACAGTTCAAGGACCCACCGAGTTCATCCAGTGACAAAAGCTACCATAATAAGTGACACATTCATTAGAGGAGCTGTCAAAATACTGGAAGACGCGCTGATGCTTGATGCAGCAATTAAACGTGGATGTTACCGAGTGTAGGAGGAAGTCACTGCCTCATTGCTCTACATCACAATGACAGAGATTCAATAGAGCTGTGATTTTTATGTCTGGATGGCACAAAATATATGACATCGCTTCATCAAGAGTCTGTTAAATACCTTCAAGATTTCCGTCCTTGGACAACTGGAACAGTAAGTTACAAGGCAACCGACGGTTTAAAGCAAACGTGCAATTGGTTCTCGCCTGGATAGACTTAAGAGGTTGAATGAGTACCTGAATCCACGCATGACGTCAGCTCTTCTTTGTGGAGCCGACAGATCCAGTGTCAGTACTGTTATTGCTATAATGGCAATAAAAGGCCACGTATCTGAAGGGGGAAAGGCGAGGAGTCTGCGGGAAGAAGAGAAAGATTATTCCGATTATCTTACTGATCCATCAAGCATGATATATTTTCAGTTTCGCGCACTGAGATGCCAAGCAGAAGAACTTATTTGGGAATTGAAGGATTTCGGAGCTTTCAGCCAGACTTGAAAATGAACCAAGGGCCATTTTTTTCCCTCAGAGGGCATAAAAGATTCACTCCATACCAGCTTAATAATACATTATCTATAACTCATCTTCTTGGTGGAAGGAGAACATGGATATTTCAGCAAAAGCAAGTCTTATGAGTCTATATATCTGTCTCATATTTATATCCATGTTTTCCCAGGTCTGTTCAAGAGAAACTTTGAAGGATTGTGTTCAACAAGCACATATAGGTGCAATGTTTGAGTGTCTTCAAGCCATATGATGTAAATAAATGAGGGAATTTTTCATGTGCAACATGAAACAAGAATAGGCTACTAATAGAGTGCAGTCTAGACAGCATCAAAGAAAGTTATACAAATCATAATAAAACCAAACCAGACAAGCCATTTACCTGCAAAAAATCACATTATGGGCAAGTCTGAAACTGTTGAGCATGGCTAACTGAAAAGATGCATTTACATACATTGCTACCTTGCATCTCATATAATTATATTGCATTATTTAATTACATAACATCATGCAATTCCATATCAGTTGCATGTAAATACATTCTTTCAGTTCAGTCCTGCCTGTGAAGGAAGAGCTTCAACCTAAGCAGAGCTGAAGGCTTGAATCCCATGTTATGGACTGGAGAGATGCAGACAATCTTCACTCTATAACAGTCAGATCTCATCCCTCTGACCTGCTGGAGCAAAACTGAACTTTCTCTCTCTATATACTTGTGACGCTTTGCAGTATGTGTGAAAATATGTGTTGAGATAATAATCTAACAACTAATGTTAAAAATGATTAGCCAGTTGAAATGGCTGTTTTTGGAGTACCTGAGTAAGGTTACGATCATGTCCAAAAATTGTCAAGACGCTTGCGCTTTTGCATGTCTTTTGACTCGGATAAGAATATTACTTGACTGGAAATCAAGTAAAGTATAATAATTAACTTCTGTCAGAAAGGATGCAATTTTTTCCAAATATTTCCAAATATTCCAAATAAAATCAAAATATTTCTATTTCAAATAAATGCTGTTCTTTTGAACTTTCTATTCATCAAAAAAAAAATTGTTTTTTTAAAAAACTTATTTTACTCTGGCTAGTGACGGGATGCTGTTTTTGAAATAGGAGAAAATTAAATATTCTCTTAGAGGATCCACCAAACATTTTTATTCAGTATGGACTCCAATGATCTCATGTTTTGAACAGGGCATAACTCTTCCCCCAAACAAAAATTAATAGTGAAATTAAAAGGCCTATGCACACTGAAACAGATAACGCAAGCAGACAAAATAGGCTAACAATGATGTCAATTATTTGCTCATTGTTTTTAATATCAAAACTTTGAGATTTTGTTTTTCCAGTTTGGAATTAGCTTTTATTTATTATGATTATTCATTGTTGATTTTTTTTAATTTAATATTATTGTTCTGTGAGGTGGGTTGTGGGAAATGGGGAAAATTGTAAAATCAAGACTAGCTTTATTAACTCTTTTTGTATGTAATACGTCACTGTTGTTAAAACAATAATAAAAGGGCCAGGACTCTCAGTCCCTCTAGATAATATTATGCATCTCTGGGTTACACTTTATTTTAAGGTAACCTTGTTAGAATGTAATTATACATTGAAGTACTGAGTAATATTAACTTACTACATGTACTTACTATATAGTTAGGGTTAGGATTAGGATTTGGCTTAGGGTTACTTACATGTAAATATGCATAATTTATTGTTATTATAATAGTAAGTACATGTAACGTGTAAGAAGGACACCTTAAAATAAAGTGTTGGAGCTCATCACATAACTGCATACATTTACTTCTTTTACTTGTAGTTTTTTTTCCCTTCCATTTCAGAACTCCAAACTTTGTTGTTCACACCACAGACCTTCTTTATAATGGACCGATTAGATCAAAATTCAGCAGGATGTCTGGGAAACTATTGCTGTGATGCCCATTGCATCAAATTAACCTGCCTGAAGTCAGATGACAAGCTTCTTGGAGATTTCTAGCACTTTTCCTTCCCCTTTATCAAACCATATAAATTAAATATCGACTACTCAAATGTGTGTTCTCAGTCAGGAGGGAGAGAGAGACTGATTCAGTGTTCATCACAGCGAAGCAAGGAAAACTATAGAGACACGTCCAACCAAACATACTGCATCACTAAATATGGATTGCCTGTAAATCTCCACAGATATCTTCCTCCGCCCGCAGAGGAACAAAACTCAACTTTTCTGTAACCAAAACTTTAGATTGATTTTTTGGGTAAGTCGACATAAAACTCTGCCTGAATTTTAAAGAACTGGTTTGAGCATCAGAATCATATAATATCAAGCACATTTACTGTCTTTGGCTCATCAGAAATGAAACACATTAAAAGTATTATATTACGCAGTAATCTTGTAATGGGCTAATTATTCACAGTGATGCATACTATTTTCCATCCAATAGAACAAGTGCTTACCAAGCATCAAAACACACAAGCTGTTGTTTCAGAGCGAAAAATCACTCGATGTAATAAAAACCTCCATTATGAAGAAATACACCATTGGCATACATCTCCATCATACAAATGGAGTGCAGGATACTCTTTAATGTGCTTATTAGCATAAAATTGCTCATTCCGAGCATCTGAATCTTTACTCAACCTGGCCAATGCTTTCTGATATCCTGTTTCTCCAACTTCCTCGTCCTTCCTCACCTTTACTGGGAGCCATTATGTCATGTGCATTTATCCATTTGATTACAGCGTGCCTCTACTCCCCAGAGCCACCTGTCAGGTGAGCCGCATGCACATTTAATATGTACGACAGGCAATTACTCAGGCATGGGCTTCTGTTTGTCGACCGGCTCCCCAGACTCAACATGTTTCTGCCTCTCTCTTTCTCTCTCTCCTCCGATCTGATTGGCACATTCCAATATAAAGCATAGCTGTGGCTTTGAGGTCATTCAGATCCACTGCATCATCTACTCTGAACGAAATATCCTGTAACAAGCGTGTTGAGGTTAAACTCACTTACAAAATCAAGAAAAAAATGTTTTAGTAGTGCTTGTTCAAATGAAAAAAAAAATGTGGGTGGTAGAATGATTGATATGACATTTAACTTTTTGGGAGTGAAATATAATATTCCAAAAATTTACACTATGCTATTCAAAAGACTCTTTTTTTAAGTTTTTGAAAGAAGACTTTTATTCTCACCAATAAAAAAGTCAGTAAAAACAATAAATATTTTTCCAATTTAAAATAACTATTGTCTATTTTGATATATTTTAAACTGTAATTTATTCTTGTGATGCGAAGTTTTTTTTTTATTAATAGAATGTTCAAAAGAACAGCATTTATTTAAAATAGAAATATTTTGATTTTATTTGGAATATTTGGAAATATTTGGAAAAAAATGCATCCTTCCTGACAGAAGTTATTATTTTTACTATTAATTACTTTTTTAAAAATCCCACTAACTGCAAATGGTAGTGAAAATATGCTACAAATGGTAATAATAATACAATATTATTATTGTTTATTAATTAACATAAAAAATCATTAATATACATAAAATACATATTTTTGAAAGAAAATACATAAATAAAAATAATTCTATTTTTAATTCATTAGTGGTACTTGCTAGAACTAAGATTTACATTTTTATATTTCATAATTACGTAAATTTAAGGATTTTTTAATCTTTGCACAAATAAGAGTGTAAAGCTTTGTTATGGGAAATCTCAACATCAACAAACAAATAAAACCCTGCCATGTTGGTTTCATCTGCATGGATTCACATCTGTTCAATATGCTTCTCTGAGCTCTGACCTTGTCACTGTCTGACCTACAGGAGGTCCTTCAGTCATGTCAGGCTCTTCACAGTTCAATCGATGTGACCTTACAACATTGTCATTGTCTTTCATTGTCAACAGCAAAGCAAAGAAAGAAAACCTTCACAGCTTCAGGGATGCTTATTGCTAAATTTCATAGAGCATTTGCGGGGGGTTTTGTGTGCAGGTGTGAGTTTTATATTTCACTCGCTCATGCAGGAGTTTCAAAGCAATGGGCAAATGACTGAGGCGAAAGGTAATGCGGTTATAGTTGAGGTTTGGAAAGAGCGCAGAAGACACTAAACACCAGGTGAGATGTAACTCAGTCCCACACAAGCCCTTACAAAGAAGATGAAGTCAATATCTGCACCTGAACAAAACCTACACAACACTATACCATGTTTTTGTTGTTGAAGGACGTTTTTAAAATTGCATTTATTTCAGCAATAATACAGTAAAACAGTAATGCTGTTAAATATTATAACAATTTAAAATAACTTTTTTTACTTTAATATATATTAAAATGTAATTTATTCCATTATTTCAGTCTTAAGTGTCACATAATTCTTCAGAGACAGTGTCATTTTAGCATTATTTATATAATATTAATATTTTTTATTAATATATTGACTTTTATTATTGTTTTATTATTATTATATATGTTTCTCTTTTTTCATTTTTAGCAATTGCATGTGATTCTTTATTAAATATTATTATTTAGGTTTAATTCATTTAGTTTTAGTTCAGTTTTCAATTTTGTTTTTTTTTAGTTAGCAATTTTAGTGTTTATTTTAGTCAGTGTTTTTCATTTTACATTTACATTTATTCATTTAGCTGACGCTTTTATCCAAAGCGACTTACAATTGCTATATATGTCAGTGGTCACACGCCTCTGGAGCAACTAGGGGTTAAGTGTCTTGCTCAGGGACACATTGTTGTCACACAGTGGATTCGAACCCGGGTCTCTCACACCAAAGGCATGTGTCTTATCCACTGTGCCATCCCACCCCATTTTTAGTATTTTTTTCATCCAAAAAAATACTAAAAATTTATATTTAGATCTATTGTTTATATTTTAGAACTTTATAACTCACAATTGCAAGTTTATATCCCACAGTTCTGACTTCATTTCTCAGAATTTAGTTTTTATATCATGCAATTCTGAGAAAAAAAAGTCAGAATTGCAAGATGTAAACTCCCAATTGTGAGAAAAAAAAATGTCAGAATTGTGAGATAAATGAAGCAATTACCTCTTTTATTTTTTTTTATTCAGTGGCAGAAACAGACTTTCATACCCTTGTGCCTGAATAAGCATTGTTTTTGTTGTTGTTGTTTTTTTGACCCCAAAATTTTAAATGGTAATGTACAAATATTGCAATTAATAAAATGTTTGAAATCAACATACAAAACCTTGCTTGTTAAAAGAGATTTGTGTAATGGGGTTTTTGACTCAAATCCTATAGTTTCTTAGATAGAGCTCTTTTAACTATGCCTGTTCTCCCCTGCAGCTGAATTCAAACACAAAAGCTCTGTACTTTCTCAGTGTGTACTTTCTCATCAGACAACCGGTCATGTTTAGGGGGGACAAAAAAAAAAACTTATCTGGAATGTAGAATAAAAGAAATTGGCTTCATCCTGTGCCACTGCTTTCATGTATTTGGGGGAATGTGGTGTATAGAGCCTGATGAAAGACTGACGACACACTGACCACACACACACACACACACACACACTGAATGCCCCCAGCCCTCACTGACAATGAACCACTGCATGAATCATAGACAGGAACAGAGGACTATTTTACAAAACAATCTGAAAAGCCGAACATCAAAAGGATCTCTCAACATTTAGGTCAGAGTTAGGCTCTCGACTCCCAGTCGTCTCTCTCTTTCTGAAATTAGCACATCTCTGTGAGTCCTGTTGCTCTGAGGGAGGACAGCTCAGATAATGATCTTATGATCTATAAATGAGACGTCCCTGAACACCGCTACAGGCCTACAATACTTTATTATCACCAGCAGCCAGTCGTGGCCACCATTAGTACCTCAGACAGACCATTATGACCATTTAGCAAAACGTCAGAAAATCTGCTATAGGCCAGAACTGCTCTGTGTAAAAGAAGCCATCAGTGCAGGCAGCAGGGGAATCATGCTGCATTACAGGCAACTGCCAGAATATGCATTGGAAAAGTATGACTTTCAATTACCAGGAAAATGTGGTGAAAATCTATACCTCATATTCACAAATATTTAAAATATATTTGGCACTGAGGTAAAGAGATGCACTGACATGAAAAGGCAAATACCGATAACATGTTCAATTTCAGATTTCCTAGTGTTTGTTTTCAAAGATTAAATATGAATGAGCATTAGATCACAACAAATGTAATCTAAATGTAAAAGAGGCAAAGAAAAATGTACAACTAAATGTCTAGTACCAGATTATATAATACTATAATATAATAATTAATATATATTAATTACGTTTTATATTTTTGTTTATATATATATATATATATATATATATATATATATATACTGAACAAAATTATAAACGCAACACTTTTGTTTTTGCCCCCATTTTTCATGAGCTGAACTCAAAGATCTAAGACTTTTCTATGTACACAAAAGGCCTATTTCTCTCAAATATTGTTCACAAATCTGTCTAAATCTGTGTTAGTGAGCACTTCTCCTTTGCCGAGATAATCCATCGACCTCACAGATGTGGCATATCAAGATGCTGATTAGACAGCATGATTATTGCACAGGTGTGCCTTAGGCTGGCCACAATAAAAGGCCACTCCATGATTCATCAATCTACACTCCATACACCATAATGGCAAAGCAAAAACAGAACTGTCACAACTTTGTACATTTATAAAAAAAAAAAAAATTAAATCTGAAATAAGTACATTGCATAAGTATTCAAACCCTTAACTCAGTACTTAGCTGAAGCACCTTTATAGCCTCAAGTCTTTTTTGTTTGATGCGACAAGCTTTGCTCATCGGCATTTGGCAATTATCTGCCATTCTTCACCTCACCTCTCAAGCTCTGTTGGGTTGGATGGGGTCAGATGCACATTTTCAGGTTTCTCCAGAAATTTTTGATTTGGTTCAATCCCAGGCTGTGGCTGGGCCACTCAAGGACATTCACAGAGTTGTCTATAAGCCTCTCTTGCTGTGTGCTTAGGGTCACTGTCCTGTTGGAAGGTGAGCCTTCTGCCCAGTCTGAGGTTCTGAATGCTCTGGACTGAGTTTTCATTAAAGCTGTCTCAATACTTTGGTGCATTGAGCTTCTCTTCTACTCTGATGAGTCCCTCAGTCCCTGTCGCTGAAAAACAGCCCCACAGCATGAGGCTGCTATCACCACACTTTACTTTTGGGATGGTACTCTGCAGGTGATGAGCAGAGCTGGTTTCCTGCAAACATGATGCTTAGAATTGAGGTTCACCAGACCAGAGAATCTTGTTTCTCAGAGTCTGAGGATCCTTTAGGTACTTTTTTGCAAATTCCAGTGTGTTTTCATGTGTCTTCACTGAGGAGAAGATTGAGTCTGGCCACACTGACATAAAGCACAGATTGGTGGAGTGTTACAGCGATGCTTCTGAAGGTTTCTTCTGTCTCCACATATGATCATGGAGCTAAACTAGAGTGTGATCATCAGGTTCTTGGTCACCACTCTAACCAAAGACCTTCTCCATCAGTTGCTCTTAATGACCAGGAGGCTATCTCTAGGAAGAGTTAAGGTTGATCCCTGTCATCCAATGTGGATAATGAAGGCTACATGCTTCTGTGAACCTTCAATGCAGCAGAATTTTTTTCTGAACTCTTCCCCAGATGTGTGGCTTGACGCAAACCTGTTTCTGAGCTCTACAGGCAGTTCTTTTGACCTCAGGGCTTGGTTTTTGCTCTGACATGCATTTTCAGCTGTTAGACCTTTTATTAAGATGTGTGTGCCGTTCCAAATCATACCCATTCAATTGAATTTGACACAGGTTAACCTCACTCAAAATGTAGTAACATCTACAAGCAATATGAATGCTCCTGAGCTAAATTTCAGCTGTCCCAGATAAGGGTTTGAATACTTATGCAATAGACTCATTTATGTTTTTATGTATAATAAATTTGCAAAGATGTTAAAAACCTGTTGTTTGCTTTGTCATTATGGTGTGTGGAGTGTAGATTATTGTGGAAAAAAAAGTAATTTAAAGCGGTTTAACATAAGGCTGCAACATAACAAAACGTGAAAAAAATGAAGGGTTTTGAATACTTCTGCAAGGCACTGTATATGGAATAAATATCAAGTAATTTAAAATTAATAATTTAAAGTATATATATTATTTAAATTATATATACTGTATATATGTGTGTGTGTGTAATTTTTTTTTTAAAATACATATATGAAAGATTCAGTCTTTGATCCAAACTAACTGGTTTTATTTAAGTCAAAAAATTATTTAATATTGTTACTTTAATAGAATTTAATGACATTACTTTATAGCAATTACTTTTATGGCTATAAACACTACACTATGCACTATATAATTCAGCATTATCGTCAAAGGAATAAATTATAAAATAGAAAACAGAAAAAAATTAAATAGAAAAACATTAAATAGAAAACAGTTATTTTAAACTTTAGTACTATCTCACAATATTACTGTTTTTGTAGTGTCTTCCCACTACAAATATAGTGAGTATACAAGATTTCTTTCAAAAATATAAACAAATTTTACCAGCCCCAAACATTTGCCCGGTAGTTTGTGTATACTGGATGTATCATCCAATATAGATAAATTAAATACAGATTACCAATAAGGTTCCAAAATATGGTGAACCCTACTTTTAACAAATAAAATAAAATAAATGTTTGCAGAGAGAGATGAGAAAACACATTAAATGATCTTTGCTATTGGGAATCAAATATAAGCGAAGCCAATTTTAGTGCTGCCAGTTTATTTCTTTATACATCATCTTCCAACAATCAGCCATTGGAACAACTTTACGGTCGATAATAATCCTATATTCTGACTTTGAATGGAATGCAGCAGCACTACTCATAACTTGACATTTCTGGTTACTTCTTCAGCCAATCACACTTTGAGATTATTCCTTCCACGCATATGCTCTAAAATTTCCCTTCTTGTTATCCTGACGGCTGTAGGAGCAAAACTAAACCTTTGATTGACTGCTGTCATCATGTCTGCGTCAAAGTTTCTTAGGGAACACAAACAGCCTGTACTCTGAGACTGTTTCTAAAAATAGCCAGCATCAGTTTTTGCTGTGTCACAAGCTCTCGAACTAAATATAGAAGCTTGTGACGCATTATGAAGACGCATAGCGTGATTTACATAATCGCAGCTGCATCCCACCACTCTTACCGCATAGATCTTAACCTTCATGAGTATGTAAATGCAATCCAGTGGTAGATGAGTACATGCATGAGTATATGAGAGATTGCAGGGCAATTTCATTTAGGTTGCCCAAGAGATTGTGTTAGCGTAGCAGGAGGAGACAGGCCGAGGGGAGTTATGTAACTGCGTACAGGAGCGAATTACAGAAAGAGCGAGTGCTTCATTGAGACATTTTTCAGCAATGGGGCATTGATGCTGTTGAAATGATCCCTCGCTTAAAGAAACCCTCTTGTGCAAAGCTACACAAAACTCATCCATCAGTGCACAACCAGCACTGATGGATGTGGTTAAATGCACACACATGCACAAATAAGTTGGAATTTATATGGTAATTATATAATCCTTTCATGTTTCTGAAACTCACTGGAGCGTATATATTTCCTGACTGTGCATACATTACTGCATTAATCCACCTGAGTCTCATCACTCAAACCTGACTGTCATATTATCTATGCATATGCATTTTTATCACATTCACAAGCATCACATGCCAACACATTCAAAACAGTGATGGAGTCAAGTCCAGACCAATTCTTCAAGAACAGATCCAGACCTATTCCAGACCCTTAGGCTCTGTTTATACCTTGTTTTAAGATGTGTTTTGGTCGATCAGATCACAAGTAGACAAGGGACACACATTGTGTTTTAATCTGTCTCTCTTTTTTTGTTCACTTTCGACCATTTTTGGCCTGATTTCTTTGAGGGCAGGGTTTATGGGCGAGTGCCTCTGTTTTTGTCAGAACACCAGTGGGAGGGTTAAATGTTGATGCACACTAATATTACATCAGATTTCTGCTGCTTGTGGTGTTAGAGAAGAAAGATGCTGGAGAAAGCTGTGTGCATGTTTATGTATGAGCTTTTTTAGCTATTTCGATCCAGTGGATGAAATAAGCTCACACAACTTTCATATGCTCGCAAAAAGAGACGACAGAAAAAGACGAGCAGCATTTCTGCCGCTGTGGGTTCATGCCAGAAGTCAGAACTGGTGGAAGAATATTAATGACCAGTGACTGGAACATTGGTATATTTCAGATGTTTTTCGAAATAAACTTTCTGTTTCAGCCTGGCAAAGTTTAAATCTTGTCTGAATAGCAACAACATGTCCCTGATTACATGTTTGGCCAGTAGTCAAAGACTAGACGGACTTTAGTGTCTGTTTGAAAGTATTTGACCACAAGAGCGTCCACACTACGACAGCAATCCGATCGAATGTGTTTTCAATACCACAGGAAGTGGTCGAAAGTGGACAAGCTCAAAACATTTGGTCTTACGGGAACTCTGTTGAACTATTGTTTGTTTGCATTAGACTCATTGGTGCTCTATGTCTTGCTGGTGACCGGTCTGTTTTCACCTTGTGTTATGCTTCTTGCTCTTTTGTCTCATGTGTATTATGATTTAGGATTACTTTATTAAATGCTGCACTTGGATCTTTCATAGAGTCTGTGAGTGTTTCCTGACAGAATTCTTCCACTAACACAACAGATCCAGCAGCTAGGCTGGGGTGATTAGCTTGTGGACTATGGGGATTTGGATTCTTCCTCCATCTAACAGGAAGGAGCGGAGGGCATGACTTCAGGCATTGGCTGCACTCCATCCAGAGACCTCAGGAGCCCTCAGAGTCCTCTCCCAAGTCCGGTGGTGCTGCAAGACCCGACTCCTGAGGTCCAAAGTCCGGTGGTCCTGGAGGACCCGACTCCTGAGGTCCCAAGTCCGGTGGTCCTGGAGGACCCGACTTCTGTGGTCCCAAGTCCGGTGGTCCTGGAGGACCCGACTTCTGTGGTCCCATGTCCAGTGGTCCTGGAGGTCTCAGAGGTCGCTACAGAGCCGCCCAATCTCACTGCTGCTGCCATAATCAAGAAGGCTGTCTTTGCCTTTAACCTCTGGGCTGTTCTGCGTGCATGGGCCGCTTCAGAGTTCATACAAGAATCCGTTCCAGTCCAGGAGTCCTCAGAGCCCTCTCCAGAGCCCGCTCCAGTCCAGGAGTCCTCAGAGTCCACTCCAGAGCCTGCTCTAGTCCGGGAGCCCTCAGAGTTCTCCCCAGAGCCCGCTCTAGTTCGAGAGCCCTCAGAGTCCACTTATGAACCCGCTCCAGTCCAGGAGCCCTCAGAGTCCACTCCAGAGCCTGCTCCAGTCCGGGAGCCCTCAGAGTCCACTCCAGAGCCCACTCCAGTACGGGAGCCCTCAGAGTCCACTCATGAACCCGCTCCAGTCCAGGAGTCCTCAGAGTCCACTCCAGAGCCCGCTCCAGTCCGGGAGCCCTCAGAGTCCACTCATGAACCCGCTCCAGTCCAGGAGCCCTCAGAGTCCACTCATGAACCCGCTCCAGTCCAGGAGCCCTCAGAGTCCACTCCAGAGCCTGCTCTAGTCCGGGAACCCTTAGAATCCACTCCAGAGCCCGTTCAAGTTCGAGAGCCCTCAGAGTCCACTCATGAACCCGCTCCAGTCCAAGAGCCCTCAGAGTCCACTCCAGAGCCTGCTCCAGTCCCGGAGACCTCAGGAGCCCTCAGAGTCCACTCCAGAGCCCACTCCAGTCCGGGAGCCCTCAGAGTCCACTCCAGAGCCCGCTCCAGTCCGGGAGCCCTCAGAGTCTGTTCCAGTCTATGAGTTCATTCCAGAGCCCACTCAAGTTTATGAGTTCACTCCTGAACTCTTAGTCTGCCCTATTACAGTCAAGGAGACCGTAGCTGAGCTGCCTGTCTGTCCTGTTGCAGCCGTTGAGGCTGTTACTAAACTCTCTGTGCTCTTCTTTGCAGTCCTGCCTGAGCCGCTAGGGGGTTCATCTGCCTTGTCAGCTCCGCTGAGGTGGTTGTCAGCACCGCCTTTGCTGCCTGCCAAGCTCCTGGCTCCGCCCTGGTTGCCCACCGGGGTTCCTGTTCGGCCGGAGCCTCGCTGGTCTGTCCCTCCAGCTTCGCCCTGGTCGTCCGCTGGGGTTCCTGTTTGGCCGGAGCCCTCGCTGGTTTGTCCTGCCAGCCCCACCCTGGTCTCCTGCTCTGCCGGCCCCGCCCTGACATCCTGGTCTGCCGGCCCTGCCCTGGCTCTCTGCTCCGCCCTGGTGCTCTTCAGCTCCACCCTGGCTTCCTGCTCTGCTGGCCCTGCCCTGGCCTCCTGCTCTGCTAGTCCCGCCCTGGCTTCCTGCTCTGCTGGCCCCGCCCTGGCCTCCTGCTCTGCCCTGGCACCCTGCTCTACCTCTGTCTCCAGGCCCTCTTCCATTACACGGGCCTGGCCCGCCATCTCTCCCCTTGTCCGCCTCCCCCCTGGATTTCTTTGACTTTTGGTGGAGCGTCTGGAATCCGCTCCTTAGTCATGTCACAACTGCCTGTTGGTGTGCCCATGTTAGCCACCAGAGGGCACTCTGTTGAACTATTGTTTGTTTGCAATGGACTCCCATCCCCAACTCCTATCACCCTTCGCTTGGACTATCAACCCTCATTACCTCCAGCTGTGGATGATTACCCTTTTAGTTCACCTATATATACGATGCTGACTGAGTTTTGGGTTGTGGAAGAATTGCTCTGTGTTTTGCTGGTGACCGGTCTGTTTTCACCTTGTGTTATGCTTTTTGCTCTTTTGTCTCATGTGGATTACGACTTTGGATTAATTTATTAAATGCTGCACTTGGATATTTTATAGAGTCTGTGAGTGTTTCCTGACAGAATCTTTCCACTAACATAACAGATCCAGCAGCTAGGCTGGGGTGATTAGCTTGTGGACTATGGGGATTTGGATTCTTCCTCCATCTACCAGGAAGGAGTGGAGGGCATGACTTCAGGCATTGGCTGCACTCCGTCCAGAGATCTCAGGAGCCCTCACATACAAAATGTGCAATGGTTGGGGGTCCCAGGACAGGTTTGAGAACCAGTACACTACAGAGTCTGATCATCAATCTGCAACTTGACTGCTCAGATATGTGTGAAATAAACATGTGGGACCACCCAAATCCATTGCTTTTGTTCATACCACACACTGGGTCACCATGGTTTAATGAAAATTTTGTCTTATGCTGTGAGGGAAAAAAACACTGAGTTTCTGTTCATAGCTCTGCTTCTATTATGCAATACCCTCTTGGAAGTCACATGTCAGAAATTCATACTACCATCCAATTGCCAGTCATGAGAGGTTAATTGCCAATTACATGAGAGGTTAATTGCAAAAAACAACACACAGCAAAGCTGAAATTCAGCCTGAGTCATACAAGGGTGTGTTCACACTTTGGTTTGGTTCGACTAAAATGAAATCTGGTGCAATTGCTCTGTTATTGTGGTTCATTTGAATAAGTGTAAACGCTGCCATCTAAACCTTGGTGTGCACCAAACAAGCAGACCGAGACACACTGGTAACAATTTAGTATAGGGACCAATTCTCACTATTAACTAGTTGCTTACTAGCCTGCCTATTATTAATATATTGGCTGTTTATTAGTACTTATAAAGCACATATTCTGCATGGCCATATTCTACATCCCTAATCCTACCCAATAACTAAACTTAACAACTACCTTACTAACTATTAATAATGCATTTATCCAAGCACACAGCAGTGTTTTGGTGGTCAGTAAGTTCTCTCTCAAAATATACATCATAAAAGTTGTCCAGCCAGGTTGTGACCTTATCCTGAAACCTTATGCTTTGTATCTTTAGATTCTGTGTTAAAAATTACAGTGTGAACGCTAAGCGACCAGAATGAAATTCATCATTTTCTTTTTTGCTCCGGACCAAACGAACAAGAGAACCAAACTGAGCACATCCTAAGACCCAGATCCAGTTTGAAAGGTCTCAAAATCAATACTCACACAAAATCATATATTCCTTGCTCACTCTTATCTATGTTCCTACTTCACTCTGATGTTCTTCCTACAGCAAGTGGTAAACTTGATAAAAAAACAAAGTATATCTTATGCTCAGATCTCATTGCTTGCATTGGCAGAGAACATAAAGTATTTGGGTTTGTTTATCAATACTGTACCAGTCCTGCTCCTGGAGTTACTCCAGAAATTGCTGTTGACCCCAGGACAGCCCGCTGATTCATCCACCTGCATCGCACTTTTCTCTCTCTCCATTACAGTGCTGAACTTATGAACTTCAATTTTAGCACTTGAATGCCTGAGACATTAGTCTTCAGTTTTCTTATGTAGAGAAAAACTCACACAGACTCAAACACAAATAAAAATGCTAACATCTAAATTTACTGGTTTTATTCAATTCAAAAATATTATTTAACATCACAGAGTCACTATAAATACATTAATGCATACCAGCAAACATTTGTTAGGTTAAATTTGGTAGTATTAGCTCTTCAATGTAACAGCTTCAGGCGACCACTTTAAACAGTATACAAACACACATTTAAACTGTTTTTATGTTTTATTCTATATATTAAAACTAACCTTAACTTTAACCCAAAATGAAAACATTTACATTTTTGGAATGACAGATAACATTAAGAACTTTTTTTAATTTAAAAGATCCTAGAGATTTCCCAAAGGAAGGACCTCAAGTCACAAGGACCATTTTTATTTTATTTATTTATTTATTTTTACTGTGCTTTTTTTGTCCATTTGGGACTTAGAAGCTCCTGGACACCACTCACTTTCTTTTTTTTATGTCAAGTCAAGTCAAGTCACCTTTATTTATATAGCGCTTTTAACAATACAGATTGTGTCAAAGCACTTAACAGTATCAAATTGGAGGATAGAGTGTCAGTAATGTATAATAATAAGATTAAACATTAAATTTTCAGTTAAAGGCATTTCATTATTTGCCCTAGCCCTATGCCCTTCTTATAACACCCCAACAACAAAATGTACCAAACAGACAGGACAGTATATATAGGATGCAAACACCTCATGCATAAGCAATGATTCCTCATATGTATGAAAACATATGCTTAATAGAAGGCCATCAAATAATGCTTTGCTGACAAGCCATTCATAATCAGGAGGAAATTATGAGGCTGAATGAAAAGCAGTGAAAGGCTTTATTATATCACCCAGGACTGGGTTATTTGGAGATGATCTCATCTAATACCCCTGCGGCCAATGCAAAATTACCTTTTAACTAATTAAAAAACCATTCAAAATTATTACTCTAGTTAAAGGGTGTGTGTGTGTGTGTGTGTGTGTGTGTGTGTGTGTGGAGGGTTATGCTTATGGCTCAAGCATGCTAAATCACTATTCTGTTTCTCCATAATTATCAGCAATAAATGACCAACTACAGGCAAGCAATTTTCTTATTAAAGTGCAAAATATCCATGAATAAATAACAGTATTCAACAGCAACATTCCCATCTTCTTAAATGTGTTTCTATGCATGTTAAGATAAATAATATAGAATGTAAAGCAGCTCTTGTTTCTCTTGTCATACTGTATCGTTTTTTTTTTCTAACAGAAAAGCAATATATTACGTCAAGACAAACGGCAGAGCAGAGGCACTCGTCATTCGTGAACCATCGTGTGTGCAGAAGGTCAGATTGCTATCGCACAGGGCCGAATTGAGAGGACGTCTAACACAAACACACACTCACCTAAATGATGGTCATTCTGCAGGGACCTTCAGAGGAAATGGAGAACAACAGGCACAATCTGCATTTCTCTGATCGTCCTCACATTACCCTTTAATCATACCTCCTCCTGAGAGCATAATTACAGGAGGTGTTCTGCTGTTGTGGTTTTGTACATTTGTCCCCCAAACATGTGCTCTTTTGTCATCTCAACACCTGTGCTGGAAGGGGTGAGACTATGAACGTCAATATCACTGGATAATTCAATACTCTAGACAAAGATTAGAAGAGACTTGGAGGTGGACTATTCTGACATGTACCAGTAAATTGGGATTCAGAGTAAAAATGTCAGAATTGTGTGATGTAAACTCAGAATTCAGAGGAAAAACAGTAAGAATTGCGAGATATAAACTCAGAATTCAGAGAGAAAAAGAGTCGAAATTGTGAAAGGTAAACTCATAATTAATAAAAAAAATTTTAAAAAAGTCAGAATTGCGAGATATAAACTCATAATTCCGGGGAAAAAGAGTCAGAATTGCGAGATGTAAACTCTGAATTGCAAGAAGTAAACTCAGAACTGCGAGAAAATAAAAGTCTGAATTCTGAGTATATATCTCGCAATTCTGACTTCTTTCTCCGAATTATGATATAAATAGTCGCAATTACCTTTTTTATTTTTATGATAGAAATAGGCTTCTCTACTTTCCTTTACAGGTTCAACACACTCACACAGGAAGAGATGTAAGTCTTACCTACAAACGAGTGTATCTGTCACCGAAGCACTACAGGTGACCAACCCAGAGCTCATTTAATTTCCCCTTTAAATGATTAAGTACGGGCCCTTCAACTCTTTCCGTCAATGAAACATTCAGAGGCTGGAGTTACATGAAGCTGAGAGAGGTGTGTGGGTAAGGATGACACACTGACGGACTCTGACTCACTTCAACTGAATCACTCACATTTAATAATTATGTGATTTGAAGTTACTTCCTTTTCTAAATTCAGTACAAATGGATGCAGTTCCTGAAGTCCAGTTATTCTCATCTCTGTAGTCTATATGGCTGTGGTCAGACTACAGTACATGACTGCATTATTAAGTCTGCTGTAAAAAGTGTGTGTACTGTGCACCACCATGATCACTGCAAGGTATTTGTACGTGAAGTATGTTCTGTCACACATTTTTCTTGGAATGAATAATACCACCCACAATGCTGCCCTTGAAAAAATTTCATCAATTTCAATTCCATCTAGACGTTAGAAGAAAAATTTGCAAAAGAGTTATTGTTTTAAAAGAAGTCATTACATTAATATTATACACTTCATTGTCTTTTCAAACCAACAAAATCAGACACTTAGGACCAGATTTACTAACAGCTTGTGCCAATTTACTAGTATTTGTGCCCTTATTTAACACCCAAAAATATGATCTGACTGCGTCTGTGTAGTTTTATTTGCTTATTATCAGTAGATCAGCCACAGAACTTTCCACTCCCGTCTGTGATTTTATGGGACACTAATTTGCCCTGTTTTGTAAATCTGGCCCATACACTAACGTTTAAAAGTTTGGAGTCAGTAATATTTTTTAAAATGTTTTGGAAAGAAGTGTCAGTAACACTTTAGTATAGGGACCAATTCTCATTATTAGCTAGTTGCTATTAGCATGCCTATTATTAAAATATTGGCTGTTTATTAGTATACTATTAACTATTAATAAGCAGCAAATTAGGAGGTTATTGAAGCAAAAGTCATAGTTAATGGTTTGTTAATAGAGAGAATTGGACCTTAAAATAAAGTGAGACCGAAGTATCTTATGCTCACATATAAAGCTGTATTAATTCAACTGTATTAATGATTCATTATTAGAACTTTGGGCAGATTTTATGATACTATACAATATTTATACAATTTTTATGTGCTATTTTTTTCCATATTTTTTTTTTTTCGTATTTCCCATTAATTTCCTATGTCAGTCATTTCTCATCGCGAAGGCACCAAACTTTTTATTTTTCGACCCTTTTAACATATCCGAATCATGTCCATGCTTTTTTTTGTGACCAAGTTTCATCCCATTCTTATCAAGCAACCAAAAAATAATAATTATAAATTTCCTGTCGGTCATTTTGACTGCAAAAGCACCAAGTGTTACTTTTTATTTTTTTACCTTTTAACATCAAATCATGTCCATTATGTTTTTTGTGGGTTCACATAACTAATGCAACAAAAGTCACAGAGTATCATTTCATTCCTATGAAGCAAATCAATTTAAAAATTCAAAATGTAAACTTTTTCGGTCCACGACCGAAGAGGCCCAGAGGGGTAGAAAGACTGGAAAAGACTGTGATTCTTTTCAAACCTACTCCAGTAATCTTTTTTTTTTAACAACGTCAAAAAAAAAATCATGTTTTACAGTGTACATACTATGCGGTGTTCAGTAAGTAGTACACTGGTATTCTACTCTGTGCCAGTAGTCTAGTGAATGATAACCAGCTTAGACTGGTCATAGCAAACAGCTCATGTAGCAGCACTAATCTCTCCTCTCACTCTTCCTGGAATCTGCAGTGGTTACAGACCTAAATTTTTAGCTTTCTACGTCACTACAGCACACAACCATGACTCATCAGCCCAGCAGCCAATCACAACACACAAACTTATTGCATTCTCCACATGACCTGCTTATCCGTCACTTACCCTTCCCAGAGGGGACATCGTCTTCATCGGGATGTTCTCTCTCTGGCAGGAAATAAAGCTCCTCATATAGTAAACAGCTTAAGTTCAAACACGCTAGACACAACAGACCGCCACTGCCACTGAGGCTTATTTCAATGTTGTTAAAGCGATCATGGACAATTAGATCAGTCAACTGAACGCTTCATAATGTAAACATTGACACAAAGCAGGCCATGCATATTTAGCGCTGTAGCATTTCTGCAGCTGATCAACAGCTGTGGTCTTTAGCTTGAGTGTCTGTCATCAACACTCCTAAAAAACCTGTTCATCATCTCCTTATCGCAGTCTGGCAGTCACACAACGCTGCATAAGGCCCTTTTTAACAGCAGTTATTTTGACCTGTATAAGCCTGGATGATCTGCTTAGTGAGTGAAGGCTAACGGTGAAACAGTTATAGTGTGTGTGAGACTTGTGGTTAGATACCAGACTCATAAAATTAGCTTTTAAATCCAGGTTTGTTCACACTGTATTGAATCTGGCTTATAGTATATATTTAATTTTAGAACAAAGCTATGACCAAAAGTTTAGAATAATTTTCAAATAATTTTAAAATGTAAAATAAATTGGAATATTAAGATGTTTTGCTGTTTTTGAAAGAAGTTTCTTATGCTCACCAAGGCTGCATTTATTTGATCAAAAATACAGTAATATTGTGAAATATTATTGCAATTTCAAATGTCATTTTTTTTTTTATTTTAATATTTTTTTTTAAATGTAATTTATTCCTGTGATCCAAAGCTGAATTTTCATTATCATTACTCCAGTTTTCAGTGTCACATGATCCTTCAGAAATCATTCTAATATGCTGATTTGCTGATCAAAAAATATTTATTGTTACTATCAATGTTGAAAACAGTTGTGCTGCTTAATATTTTTGCGAAAACTGTGAAACACTACCATTCTAAAGTTACAGGGTAAGATAAATAAAAAATAATACTAATAATTTTATTCTGCAAAAATGCATTAAATTGTTCAAAAGTGACAGTAAATGTTTTTATAAATTTTTTATAAAACATTTATTAACATTTCAAATGTTACAAAAAAATAAATGCTGTTCTTTGGAATTTTCTATTCTAATTCAATTTTTTTTTTTTTTTTTTTTTTTAAAGTATCGTGATTTGCACACAAATATTAAGCAATAAAAACTGTTTTCAGCTTTGATGATAATAAGAACCATTATTAATAACTAGGTACAAATAATAACTGACGGTGAAGTGGCTGCTGAAATTTCAGCTTTGCCATTACAGGAATAAATTCTAATTGCATTTTAAAATATATTAAGATAGAAAAGAGGTCCTTATTAATTGTAATAATATTAACTAATAATATTTATTGTATTTTTAATCAAATGAATGCAGCCTTGCATAAGAGAAAATAGTGGAGAGGGTTACAATATATATATATATATATATATATATATATATATATATATATATATTCTTACAATATATTATAACATGTGCATTCACAAATGTATTTCAAAGAAATCTGCAGATGCAAATGGTGATGCAAATGCTTGAAAATGTGTCAAGGCCATTTTTACAGTCCTTTTGTTCAAGCTCAGGTGGGTCTTTGCACAGGTGCACAGCGGCCCACTGACCTCCACAACCTTGAGGAAACACTTGATGGCAACAGGAGAATCAGTACAAAAGATAATTCACACTACTAAGACAAAGATCAATGCATTTTTCAGTCTGTGAACACACACACATATGCTGTCAGATTGTTAGCAACCTGTCACCAGCACAAGCAGTGGGATTTCACACATGGCAATGATGAAATGCAAAGCTCTGTAAATCTTCATGGGATTTGGATTTTTTTTTTTTTTTCTGTGCTCCTGCTGCATGAAGGTATCTTATGAGCTTATCCCTTAACACATGCCATCTATCTAGAGATCAGAAGGGGATGTTGAAACAGTAACTCTGACCATGGTAGGCATACTGCATACAAAAATGGGAAGAGACGGCTAAAAATTTCATTTCCAATCTGATTTGCTAGCTTCAATTCAGATTTATCCATCACTGAACAATGAGTTGGTGTGTTTCAGAAAAATTGATGAAGTGGGCTTCTTGGTCAGAATAAAAGATGATGATTAAAACAATTCAAAACAATAGCGGAATACCAGTTCAAAAATAAAGTACATGAAATGTGTGTAAAAAATGTGTTTAAAAAATTAATTTATAAAATTAATAAACAGTATGTTAATATAAACATACAATTATGTACAAATTATTGTATCATTGAAAACTTGTTAATAATCAATCAACTTGTTTAATAAACAGTTAACAAAAACATTATAAAAATCAACCAAAGAATTTATAAATAAATATTAATATTTAAATATATTTAATAAAAATAATAATAAATAGTATATCAATAATATGTTAATATATACATACAAAAATACTGTAGTATTAGAAACTTGTTGTGAGTTGACTGTTTAAATAAAAACAACCAAAAGAAAGAAAGAAAGTTAATTTTTACATTTTTATTTGATTTTAAAATAATAAATAATGTTTATATACAGATTAAAAAATATTATAGAAAACTAGTATTGAAAAGTTCATGATAGTTGACTGTGAATAAATACATTTCAATTTATAAAATTAATAAATAGAATGTTAATATAAACACAAAAATACTGAAGTGTTAAATAATAAATAAATGTTAAGTAATAAATAAAAAATATTGCAGTGGTGACTTGTTGAAAGTGTATAAATAAATCTAAATATAGATTTATAAAATGAATAAATAGTATACTGTAGTTACGTAAAATACTAGATTATTGTACTAAATAACTAAAGAGCGAGTATTTTGCAGAAGACCACCATGTGCCACTGGTACAGCAGCATCAGGCTGAGTCATGTAATAGATGTAGATGGTGAGGAGATATTTTGGACTGGAGCACTGCTCTGAAAGCCTCATGTCAGGTGAACAACACAGATCTGATGACTCATGCAGTCAAACTACACACCTCTCTTGATTTCACAGTATACGCCAGACCATAAATCTTTTACACTCTGTGTCAGAGGGCACTCAACTATTAACTGACACTTAAAAAAAAAAAACGGTACACAAACCTGAGCACATAAAAAACAGAGTACAAATGTTGCCGCAGCTTTGTAGACCATATTGTCGAGGGACTGGCAGTCTGGCTGCGTTGCAGTAAGAATAAATGCAGAGAGGAAGTTGGTTGATTTAACAGTATTCCCTCTCTCGTTCCAGCCCTTCTGTTCATAAGAGGACAATTCGCTGACTGAGGATTTACAGTACAGTCAGTGCTTTCAACCAATCTAAATTTGGCCAGCTTCACTGCACATGTAAAAAAAAAAAAAAGCATTAATAGTCTCCAGGCAGGGACAAACAGAGGAGGGATGACAAATATTATTACGGCGGGATGAAGAAAATCGTAATGTATGCAGAACTACATGTGATGCATGTGGACAATTTTTACAACGCAACACTTGACCGACTGCGACGTGAGAAGCATATCCCTTCTTCCTGTAACACATTAAAGCAATAGTTCACCCAGAAATGAGAATTTGTTTACCCTCAGTTTATGCCTTCATCAGAACAGATTCGGAGAAATTTAGCATTATATCACTTGCTCACCAATGGATCCTCTGCAGTGAATGGGTGCCGTCAGAATAAGAGTCCAAACAGCTGATAAAAACATCACAATAATCCACAAGTAATCCACACCACTCCAGTACATCTATTAATAATCTTGTGAAGTGAAAAGCTGCATGTTTATAATAAACAAATCCATCATTAAGACGTCTTTTTAACTTCAAACCATTGCTTCCAGATATAAAATAGGAGTCCATGATCCATAATATTGCTTTCTGCAGTGAATCAGGAGAGAAATATGAGCAGATAGCAAAAACAGTCCAAAACAGCTTGAAACAAATATGTTGGAGGATTTTGATTTGAGAGAACAGGGGACTGACTTTTTCACTGGCGGAAGCATTATTATGCAGTACGGATTTTGTCTTGCAGCAATTGTTTACAGCTAAAACGGCTTCATGATGTATTTGTGACCCTGGACCACAAAACCAGTCTTAAGTAGCACGGGTATATTTGTAGCAACAGCCAAAAATACATTGTATGGGTCAAAATTATCGATTTTTCTTTTATGCCAAAAATCATTAGGATATTAAGTAAAGATCATGTTCCATGAAGATGTTTTGTAAATTTCCTACCGTAAATATATCAAAACTTAATTTCTGATTAGTAATATGCATTGATAAGAACTTCAATTGGACAACTTTAAAGGTGATTTTCTCAATATTTTCATTTTTTGCACCCTCAGATTCCAGATTTTCAAATAGTCGTATCTCGGCCAAATATTGTCATATCCTAACAAACCATACATCAATGGAAGCCTACTTATACAGCTTTCAGATGATGATGCTTTCAGATTGCCATTTATGACTTTTTTTGTGGCCCAGGGTCACATTTGTTTTTTTACAAACTTTTAGCTTTTCACTTCAAAATATGTTAATTGATGGACTGGAGTGGTGTGGATTGATTGTCGATTAAAGAATTCTTTAAAGATTAAAGAATTTGCTGATATTCTATCTGAGTTAGTGCTGGCTGCAGATAAAGTCCTAATTGTTGGTGATTTTAATATTCATGTTGATAATGTAAAAGATGCATTGGGATCAGCATTTATGGACATTCTGAACTCTATCGGAGTTAGACCAGTGGACCAGCGGTATTGACCACAGCATTCTTTTGAATAGACTAGAAAATTATGTTGGCATTAGTGGAAGTGCTTTGGCATGGTTCAAATCAAACTTATCTGACCGTCAATGAAGAGGATTCATACCGATCACAAGTACAGTACGAAGTACCTCAAGGCTCAGTACTAGGGCCATTGCTTTTTACACTTTACATGTTATCCTTGGGAGATATCATCAGGAAACATGGTGTTAGCTTTCACTGTTATGGTGATGATACTCAGCTCTATATTTCTTCGTTGCCTGACAAAACCAATTTGCAAAACTAATGGAATGCATAGTTGATATAAAAAAACTAGTAATTAGTACTAGTAATTTCCTACAGCTAAATTCTGAGAAAACAGAGGTGCGAATTATCAGTCCAAAAACCTCCGCATGTAATGACCTAGAACACTGTCTAATACTTGATGGCTGCTCTGTAAATTCTTCATCATCAGTTAGGAACCTAGGCATGCTATTTGATAGCAATCTCTCCTTCGAAAGCCATGTTTCTAGCATTTGCAAAACCGCATTTTTCCATCTCAAAATTACAGTGCCTTGCAGAAGTATTCAAACCCCTTCTTTTTTTTACGTTTTGTTATGTTGCAGCCTTATGTTAAACCACTTTAAATTACTTTTTTTTCCCACAACAATCTACACTCCACACACCATAATGACAAAGCAAATAACAGGTTTTTAACATCTTTGCAAATTTATTATACATAAAAAACATAAATGATTCCATTGCATAAGTATTCAAACCCTTATCTGGGACAGTTGAAATTTAGCTC